>CAUYPK010156885.1:0-48333 GCA_963574355.1 Loris lydekkerianus
TCACACTGGTTAACATAGCCTTCCTGGCATTTTCTTAGTTATTGTGTTAAGACATTTATATTCTACATTTACTAAGTTTCACATGTACCCTTGTAAGATGCACCACAGGTGTAATCCCACCAATTACCCTCCCTCCGCCCACTTCCCTCCCATCCCTTTCTCCCTTCCCCATATTCTTAAGTTATAACTGGGTTATAAATTAGTTTCATAGTAGGGTTGAGTACATTGGATACTTTTTCTTCCATTCTTGAGATGCTTTCCTAAGAAGAATATCTTCTAGCTCCATCCATGTAAACATGAAAGAGGTTAAAGTCTCCATCTTTCTTTAAAGCTGCATAATATTCCATGGTGTACATATACCACAATTTATTAATCCATTCGTGGATCGATAGGTATGCTCCTTTCTTGAATCATCCATTTAATGGGTTGACTATAAGGGCTTTATAAGTAATAAGCTGAAACTTCATACTCTGCAAAAAAACATCTGAATCGTGTGTGGAATGTGTAGTACATGTAAAAATGAGAAGCAGCTAGGGTTATCTGAAAATGTTGCTGGCACATTTTCTCTGTATAGTTGCTAGTAAATTGCTCAATGTTTCCTGGATATTTGAAAGATTTTCTCACTTAATATAAAGATTTAATATTTTAAAGAGTGTTTTCAGGAAGCTTTTTTAAAAAATTTAAAGCAAAACTATTTTTATGCTAGTAGTTTTAGAAAGTACTAAAATATTCATACCTTATGAAGTTAATTGATCTGGGCTTGTTGCCCCCCTTAGGAACCCAGTTAAATATGTAAATCAACAAGGGCCTCTGATGGCAAACATCTGGATGATTCTGTTAATGTGATCCTTCTCTCTCTACACATGTATCACTTTTTACCAGTTGTATTGTTTGCATCTGTAGGCACTATTTCCAGACCATAGTACTTTTTTTAACTTTGCTTTAGACTTGCAATCTGGTGGAAGTCACCCCAAGAAGACAGAGCTTCTTGCATGTATAGGTTGCCCGTTGTCCACAGCTGTGCTGATTTGTTTGAAGTTTTGAATTCTTTGGTCTGTAAAGCAGAACTTTTCCCTATTCTATTTGTGGTTGTCCCGCATCATCATTCTACCTAAATATTAAGTGCCTGGCTAGCAAAGTAGCCATATGTCCCTTCTGTGATTTTGGCAAAATTCACTCAGACTACTTGCTTTCAACAGTTTCACTACTGCTATCCCTTTTAATCTGAAATTGAAAAATCATGTAACTTACAAGTGTACTACCTTAACATGTATCTTCTACAAGCACACATAGTTGATTCCGTTATGATCCTATTTTGCGTTGTTTTTTTTTTTGTTTTTGTTTATCATTCTTATTTTCATGTGTTCCTAAATAACCTTTATTATTATGCCTCCACCATAATCCATAGTGTTTCTAATTCATAAGTTATGAATCACTCCCCCAATGTTATACTTTAGATGCTTTATAAAGTTTTGCTATTATGGATAACATAATAACCTTTGATTGAATTTTCTTAGAGATCAGTTCCTAAGAATAGAAAATCTACATGTCTCCTGTCAAAGTTTTTGTTTTTCGTTTTTTTGAAAGGGTTTGATTGGTATTGATTTGTGGTGCTGACTGGGGAACTTTTTTTTTTTTTTTTAACTTTTAAAGGCTCAGAAATGCTGGTAAAATTAAACACAAAATCTGTTTTTTCCAAGAGGTTTGGGTTTTGAACCCACATAAAGGACAGGGCATAAGCACTTTTTTGTAGGTTTCTGTTTGATATAGAACTTACTCCCACTTTGGAACTATACGCCATGTTTCCAGAGCTCTGAAAAATCCGTCAGGCCATCTCACTGTCTTTTTAATTAGACTGACTCACTGACTGTTCTACAATGGTAATTTTCAGCTTTGATGTCCAAAGTGAAGCTTGAACTGGTTAGCAAGGCAAGCTGGATTTGCTTGTTTTGTGTGAGATTACACTATTTACCTAGTGGAATCTACTAGGACCAGTGGTTCTCAGCCTTCCTAATGCCACAGCCTCTTAATACAAAGTAGCAACTAATTTTATGGTTGGGGGTCACCACAGCATGAGGAACTGTATTAAAGGGTTGCATGGCATTAGGAAGTTTGAGAACCACTGTATTAGGAGAAGTGAGTGTGAGGGTATTTTTCTCCCTCACTTTAACTGTCATTCAGAGTGGGTGGGGTAATGCTTATCAAAGAGCTATCAAAAATATATGTCCTTAGCTTGATGTGCGCATTCAGTAACATGGGAAACTTTCATCTGTAAAATTATTTGGCATGACCTTGAAAATGTGCTCCTCTGTATATCTGTAAAGATAAGTATCACTAATTGGACTTGGGTGAGTTCCCTTTGGTATTTGGAATGCTGTGCCTTAGTAACTTGAAGCATGCACCTTGAAAGCATATGCTTCCCTAAGAATTGCTTTGTAGAATTAGAGAAGTCTGTTTGGATAGGACTTAACTAAAACCCTTTCTAAGCATTGTCAGCTTAGATTGTCACAAAATATATTTCATTTTAAGAACTCGTTGCTCTTTTTTTTTAAGTAGAAACATTGGGAGATAAAAGAAATACTTTTTTTTTTTTTTTGACACTAGGGTTGCTCTGTTGCCCTTGCTAGAGTGCAGTGGTGTCATTGTATTTCACTGCAACCTCAAATTCTTGGGCTCAAGCAATTCTCCCACTTCCCCCACTTCCGCCTGTGGAACAACAGGCACTTGCAACCATGCCTGGCTAAGTTTTTATTTTTTGTAGAGACATGGGTCTCACTGTGTTTCCCAGGTTGCTCTTGAACTTCTGGCCTCAAGCGATTCTCTTACTTCAGCTTCCCAAATGCTGGGATTACAAGTGTGAGCTACCATGCCTGGCCAGATTAAAATATTTTAAACCAATTTATTTACACATATAATTTCAATCCAGAAGAATTACATTTTAAAATATCCTTTGGGGGAGAAGGGGAAGCTTGTACTTATTGGATGTCTACAATATATCAGGAACTGTTCTAGATGCTTTACAAACAATTACATTAAAATCTTCACTGATGATGTTCTTCCTCATTAGAAATCAGGTAAGCACCTGAAAAATCCTTTAAAACCTGAAATCAGGTCATATCACTTTTATTTCCAGTCTCACATTGAGTAAAGCTGAAGTCCATGCAGAGGTCTGCAAAACCCATTGTGAGTTGGCTACCTCTGACCTCATCTTCTGTGCTTGCCCTGGCTCATTCTGTTCCTGGCACATTTGCCTCATTATTCCTGGAGGTATCAGAACCCTTCCGGGCTTTTGTGTCTATTTCTTCTCCCTGAAATGCTCCTTCCCAAGATACTTGTTTGCACTGTCATTTCCATTAGGTCTTGTGCTGTTGTTCAAGTGTCATTTTCTCAATGAAGACTTCCCTGATTATTCTGTTTAAATTGCTACTCACTCACAACCCTAAACTTCCTTTTCCCTATTTGGATGTTATGCTTTAGTTTCCATTACCTTTAATTATCTAAAAGGTCAGGCCCTAGATTTAATTAGCAACCCAGGGAAATACCTTTTAAAATTTTTACATATCAAGGTTTGAATCACAGCTCTTTCTCCTGCTTTGTGACCTTAGGCAAGTCTGTGCCTCAGTTTCCTTTTCTGCAAAACAGGGCACTGGCAACTTTGAGTGAGTTCTTACAGTATTTATCTTTCTGTGTTTGGCTTGTTTCACAGAGTATAATGTCCTCCAGGAATCGTCCATGTTGCTACAAATGACAGGATTTTCTTTTTTGTGGTGGAATAAATATTTCATTGTATATACATACCACAGCTTTTTCATTTATCTGTAGATGGACACTTAGATTATTTCTATATCTTGGTTATTGTGAATAATGCTGTGGTGAACAGGGGAGTACAGATACCTCTTCAAGATACTGATTTCATTTCCTTCAGATATGTACCCCAAAGGGCTGAATCATATGATAGTTTAATTTTTGAGGAACCTACATACTATTTTCCACAATGGCTGTATCAGTTTACACCCTACCATTAGTATACATACATTGTTTCTCCACACCCTTGCTAACTAACCCTTGTTATTTTATCTTTTTCATAGTAGCCATCCTACCAAGTGTGTGGTGTTATCTCATTGTGGTTTTGATTTGTATTTCTCTGAGGATGAGTGATATTGCACACCTTTTCATATGTCTGTTGGCCATTTGTCTGCCTGCTTTGCAACATTGTATATTGTTTTATCTCACTTGTAAATATTCCTAAGAAGTGTGGGTGCACAAAAGAGAATGAAGTACTGATGATACATACTAAGCCTGGATGAGTCTTGACCACCTGGAGACAGGAAGTAGATTAGTGATTGCTAGGGGAAAGGAGAGAGGCAGGGTTTCTTTTTGAAGAGAAGAAAATGTTTTAGAACTTGATGGTGTTTGCATTTACCTGTGAATATGCTAAAAACCCATTGAATAATATACTTTAAATGAGTGATTCATATGGTATGTAAATCATATAAAAGTTATTAATTTTGTTATGGTAGGGAGGAAGAGTAGTTATTTGGGATTTTAAAAATCTATTTGGAACTGATTTTTTTTTTATTTAACATTATATTGCTAAAATTTAGCTTTATTTTGTGTAGCTATAGTTCATTTGATTGCTTTACTGTAGTTTATATATTTATTCTTCTGTTTGATACACATTTTGGTTGGTCTTAGGTATTCACCATGGTGAGTCATACTGTTAGGAACGTTTATATACATATCTCATAGTACTCATATCTCATAGTACTTGTTTTAAGTTTTTCTGGGTATTTAGTATTTATATTTGCTGGGTGTCATAGGGTATATGAATGTTCAACTTCTTTTTTTTTAAGATTAGAGTCTTCCTCTGTTGCCTAGGCTGGAGCGCACTGGCACAGTCATAGCTCATGAAAACCTTTAACTCGTGGGCTAAAGTGATCTGCTTCACCCTTCCTACTAGCTGAGACTACAAGAGTGAGCCACTGCACCCATCCGAATGTTCAACTTTATAAATGTAGTGGTATTTGTTTGCAGTCCCACCATTTGCATTTCTCTCTCTAAATGAGATTGAACTATATATGTTTCTTTCTTGGTAAAATTCTAATAGATATCTTTTAGCTATTTTTCTGTTTATGCTTTTCCTCCTGTTGGCTTTTAGGAGTTCTTATTTATCTTTGATACTAACCTTTTGTCTTTTGTTAGGATAGCAGATATCTTCTAGTTTATCATTCTCTCTTCCTCCACTTGCTTGTATCATCTAATGAACAATAGTACTTGATTTTAATATTGTTGAATTTATCTTTTATACTTAATGCTTCCTGTGTTTTATGTAAGAAAACTTTTTTAAAAACATTTTTTGGTGTTTGTTCCAACAACCCCTTCCAAATGAAGCCATTTTACACAAATGAGAGCCATGTTCCTTTTCATTTTCTATTAAAAGACTTACGGTTTTGGACATTTAAGTCTGATCCATCTAGAATTGATACTTTTATATGAGGTAGGGATCTAGTTTTATCCTGATCTGTTTATTGAGTAATCTCTCTTTTCCCCTGTTAACCTGACATATCTTTTGTCATGTACCAGAGTTTCAAAGCTGTGGGTCTGTTGTTTAATTCTCTAGTTAGTCCTTCTGTCCCTAAACCGGTACCACCCCACCGGCCAGTTGATACGAGAGTTCTGGGAAGAAACCAAAATATGAACCAGCAATAGTCATTGAAGGGGCTGCAGTATGTAGTATCCTTGGGGGAGAGCCAAGTTAGAAAAAGAAGATGAAGGGCGACGCCTATAGTCCAGTGAGTAGGATGCTGGCTCCATATATCAAGGGTGGTGGGTTCAAACCCAGCCCTGGCCAAATTGCAACAAAAAATAGCTGGGCATTGTGGCGGGCACTTGTGTTCCCAGCTATTCAGGAGGCTGAGGCAAGAATCACCTAAGCCCAGGAGTTGGAGGTTGCTGTGAGCTGTGATGCCACGGCACTCTATTAAGGGTGACAAAGTGAGACTCTCTCTTAAAAAAAAAAAGAAAGAAAAAGTGATGAAAGTGTTCAGAGATATAATGAATTTTTGCTGATGATATACTGTGAATTCCATAGAATTTAATGTTAGAGAGTTGATGGAGGGTAGGACTAAAAGAGTAGAAGTACAGGTGTCTTCTGGGGATTAAAATATGGGATATTAACGGGAACCTGATGCTTAGGGGCTTTTTATGGTTAACCAAAAAGAGTAGGAATAAAGGGCATGAAGAGATTATTCGTGGTGGGATGATTCCTGGATTCAGATTGTGGTGGTGAGGCTGTGAATGCTAAGGATTACAGAGAGGGAAGTGTATCTGCTGTTGTCTTGGATACCGGGAGCCAGTCCTCCTTTTAACTGGGAAGGGGCAAATTTACTGAGAGCTCACAAGGCTTTTCTTTGACTTCCCTCGAAAGCGGTACAAGTGAGAAAGCCAGTGTGACTGAAGGACACACTATCTTAATCCCCAGGGCCCACCTTTGAATCCTTTCAGGAAAGGTATAGCTTTGCTCTCCAACGCTGGCTTTTAAGTTATTTTCATTGGCATAGGTATTCTAGAGTTGTACTGTGATGTATCTATTAAATTTTCCTTCTCTGTTTTTTCCTTCTGAAAATTCTATTTGGTATGTGTGGTGCTTTCTCACTCCGTATCTGATAACTCATATTTTCCATTCCTTTGAATCAATGCAGCATGCAGGGTAATTTCTTCCGTTCTTTCTTTTAGTTCATTAATTCTTTCTTCACCTCTGTCTTATTTTTTTCCAAGTCCATCTGGTTTCATAATCTGATTTTTAATTTCTTCTCTTATTTTTAAATGTGCTGATATTGTGTGGTATGTATCTGATAATTCTAAAATTTATGGTCTTTGTGGTTCTTACATTTTTTTTGTTTCTACTTACTCTGGTTTATACTGAATTTTGATTGTTATCTCATTGTTCTTTGATCTTTATTAGCCTATGGGAATTCTTAGAGGCCTGGGTCATAGGTGTTTCTTTAAGAGAATATTTGCCAGGTATGTATTGGTACTTTCAATACAAGACCAACTGAAACTGTTTTGGGCCACACAAGTAGTGTGAATTTCAGCCACAAACTCAGGGATTTGAGAGCTTGTGGTTATAAATTCTCTGGGGGGAAAATACTTTACTTTCCTTCTTCTGCCCATGGCCAAATCCCAAAGAAGCATATGTTCCCTCTGAGTTGGGGGAAGGGGAGACATCACCCTCTACCCTTAAGCATAGTGGTCTCTGATGGGACCTCCCACCATGATCAGGCTTGATATTCTATCTCTGCCTCCTTGGCCAGCAGGCTGTTACCACCCCAGATCCATACTAGACCATATAAGATGAGTGTATGTCCCCAAGGAAAAGTCCTTCTGAGCTAGTTTAATATTTCTATTTGAGCTTTCTTGTGACTGAGTCCAAGAAATTCCCTTTGCTTCCTTACATCCTGGCCATTTGCTTAAAAGTTTTCACTTAATTTTCTACCTTGCCTATAAACATATATAAAAATAACAATAGAACTAAAAGTTCTTTAGTCCTCTTTGCCATAAACTAATTAATTAGTTAAATGGCTTCCTCAGACTTGGTCAGAATTTAGTCTGTTACTACTGGGACAGTTTGATGTTATGTACATTGTGATTACAGACTACTTGAAAGGCAAAACATACATAAAAATATAGGCACATACAGGAAACAATAGCTCCCTATTGAGGCCCAAGTGTTATGTTGTTTTTTGCATTTGAAGTCAGCTTCTTGAGAATATTTGATTCTAAGAAGCAGGGGCAGCTTGATTTACAGTAAACAGAATATACTTAAAAATGGAAGAGAGTAAAAGGAGATTTGGAAGAGGTTAGAGCATGATAAGCTCAAATTCAATACAAATGTAAAACAGTTTCTACCCAGTGAAATAGCTTTTAGACAATCAAAAAACAACAAAAAGTATTAACATTTGCTATACTTTCAGGAGATCTGTGGGTACTTCTTTGAATGTTTTAGTAGATAACAGAATCAACAATTTTATGAGAAACAGTTGCCAATCTAAGCAGCTTACCTGTGCCCTCCTGTCCTTATTATTCTTTTTAGCTGTATGTGTTGTTTCCATATGGTAGATAGTAAGTTTTAAGTGCCACCAAAGAGCATCTGTTGGCTTGGGCTGATTAGTAATTTTACTAGACTTTACTACAAATCTAGTAGTTATTTTACATTTTAATTTTATGCATTGTTGCTCCCAGTCCATAAGGTTGGGAACAAATTTGACTCATTTTTCATTTGCTTTTTTATCTAGCAGACATTTACAAGGAGTGTACTATATGCCAGCCTTTCATTAGCCACTAGAGTTACCCTTATGAGAAAAACAAGCCATGACCTCTGCTCTCTTGGAGCTTGCACCCTATTAAGGGAGATAGCCATTTAATAAGAATTTTGGGGCGACACCTGTAGCTCAGTGGGTAAGGCGCTGGCCACATACACCTAAGGTTCGAGCCCAGCCTGGGCCTGCCAAACCAACAATGACAACTATATCCAAAAAATAGTCAGGTGTTGTGGCAGGCACCTGTAGTCCCAGCTACTCGGGAGGCTGAGGCAAGAGAATTACTTAACCCCAAGAGATTGAGCTGTGTCACTCTACTGAGGGCAACATAGTAAGATTCTGTCTCAAAAAATAAAAAAATAAAAAATAAATAAAAAAAAAAAGGATTGTTTTTGCCAGGCCTGGTAGCTCATGCCTATAATCTAACACTCTGGGAGGCTGAGGAGAATGTATTGCTTGAGCTCACAAGTTTGAGCTCAGCCTGAACAAGAGTAAAATCCTGTCTCTACTAAAAATAGAAAACTGAGACAAGAGAATTGCTTGAGCCCAACAGTTGGAGGTTGCTGTGAGCTATTATGACACCATGACACTCCACCAGGGCAACAGCTTAAGACTGTCTCAAAACAACAAAAGTTTGTTTTTTTTTTCATCGTCTTGTTATCAGAAAGAAAAAAAGTTTTTGATCACACAAATAATATAAAATTGCAACTGTGATAAATGGTAGAGAATAGATAACTTGGAAACAATAAAAATCTAAGAGACAGATTTACAGAAGTTCCAGCAGGAAATTTTGAGGGGCTATACCAGGTTTAAAACACCTTAATTCATCTCTCTCATTAGAAAGATTGGTAATTTGGCTTATCCAGTATGCTTTAAGTATACCCCATGTACACATCTTACCATAGAGGAAAAAATGGCCCTGGCAAAGATCCCCTTTACTTATCTGGACCAAGTATTCCTGTGACCTATGTTGTAATGAGTAAATGAGTCCTCTCCAGACTTGTGGATAACATGCCAGTTGGAAAGAGTGCCTTTGACGGCAGTGTTCCTTGGGGCATGACTGGGGACTTTCCTCTATTCATTAGCCTTGTACCCAGAGTGAATTCTAAGTTTGGTATTTTGGTGACAATGGTGGTAAGCTAGTTACATTTTAAAATCTACTTTTGGAATTGAGTGTTAATACTGTATTATTTATAATATACAACCACAAAAAAAGGTTGAGCCATAAATGTTCATGAATATTCTCAATGCATCCTAAGTCCCTATTTAAATAGAGTGCTAGTTTCAGCCTATATCAGAAATCTTAAAACTTGCATTATGTTTTCATGAACAAAGTCAATTATAGTACCTAGTGGAGCTATTTTAAACTATTCACATCCTGCCCTTTGAAGATTTGAAGATTTTTCAGGTATTTCAAATAAGTATGGTCAGGAGGGATATATTCCCCTATTTTGTAAGGACTTAATATTCTAAAGTATTTTTATATGTATGCAAACTGCCAGAATATTTGGAATGAATTGTGCTTCAGTTATTGTTACAATTATCTGTGTTCATAGTTGACTGTGAAGGAGGTTTTTGCCACTTATTTATTTGTAGGATTATTGATGTTATTTTTAACTAATCTGGCAGTCCTTAGATGTACACATAAAATTTGTTAAAACAAATTTGTGCAAAGATAAAAGTTTAATGAAGTTGTTTTTCAGTCACATAGTGGCTACTCTCAAATGAGGCTAAAACTGTCTCTGAAGAATGTGCTTGTGCATATGCCAAGAGGCTTCTGGGATGGGCATAGTTTTAAGAACTTGGAACATAAACAACTGTGATCTGTGGCAAGAGATTTAAATGACCTCGTGATGACAATGAGAACAAAGCATTTTTGAAGTTATCTTGGTGGTATGTTAATTCATTACAATGTTTTTGTTATTCTACTATTTTAGTGTATTAAATGAAAGCCAAGCAAAAAAATTGACTGTATTGAACTAAAGATACTATTTCTTTATTGCTATAAACCAATTAAGTACCAAAGAATTTTCCTAATTATAAATATTTCATGAATTATTCTAGGGCTTTAGGTCTTTTTCTTTTTCTTTTTTTTTTTTTTTAAACCACATGAACCGCTGAGGGATAAAAAACATTTATTTAGATCTTAAAATTTTGATTCATTTTCTGTTGGAGAGAGTATGTTCCAAACATGAAAGATCAAACAGCTGGCGTGAAGTAAGAATTCTTTCCTAAAGACAGATCAATTAAGTGTTTATTAAGTTCTTACTGTGTGTCTGGCACTGTGCTGGATATTAGGGAATATGAAAGGAGGTGTTTTTAGGCTGCTTTTGGTCTAGTTGGAAGAAAAGGCTTATCAGATGAAACTTATAAAGTTGGAAGACATTATGTGTATAATCAAGCCCTAAATAAAATAATACCACTTATACATGACAGAGCCCTTCTTTTCATAAATTACTTCTAATCATTGTCTATACCCGTAGTTCTCAACTAGAGGTGATTTGGGGGCCCTTCCCCCTGCCCCCCGGACATTTGGCAATGTCTTGAGATATTTTTTATTGTAACGACTGGGGTTCCGGACATTTAGTAGATAGACCAGAGAATTGTTAAATATCTTACAATGCACGGATAACTCTTCACAGCAAAGAATTATGTGATCCAAAATGACAAGAATGCTGAAATTGAGAACCCAGATGTAGAACCTACAAATGTTGTTAG
Organism: Loris lydekkerianus; assembly: GCA_963574355.1. NCBI lineage: Eukaryota > Metazoa > Chordata > Mammalia > Primates > Lorisidae > Loris > Loris lydekkerianus. The sequence continues at coordinate 11,037 of CAUYPK010156885.1, forward strand.
TACTGGTAAATTTTGAAGTTACAGGAGATGGACTCTCATCTTCCGCTTCAGCCCCTGAAGCCCTCGGATCCTGGATCCTTACACAGAGTTGATCAATGAGTATTCATAAATTCCCTGAATATTATAGGCAAGTTTATTTAGTACAGTATTCCAGGGCAAGAGCACATAGCTTTTATCAAGTTCTCAAGTTACCCATGTCTCCAGAAAAGGTACAGATGCATCAAACCGGCATGGTGTCTTGTGCCTGTAATTCCAGCACTTTGGAAGGCCAAGGAAGAGAATCATACGAGGCTAGGAATTTCAGACCAGCCTGGGCAATTTAGCAAGATCCCATCTCTACAAAAATAAAATAAAAAATTTTAGCTAGACACAAAGGTGCACATCTGTAGTTACAGCTAGTCAGGAGGCTGAAGCAGGAGGATTGCTTGAGGCCAGAGTTAAAGATCAACCTGGGCCATATAGTAAGATCCCATCCCTATAATAATAAAATAAAACATTTAGCAGTTGGGCATGGTGGCACATACCTGTAGTCCCAGCTACTTAGGAGGCTGAGGGGGAAGGATTGCTTGACCCCTTGAAGTTGCTGTGATTGTGCCACTGCACTCCGGGAAAAAAATTAAAAAGAACCAGCGCTCTAGTTATTTAACAGAGATAATGCAGAACTCTACTTAGCATGTGCTGAGCTAGTAAGTATAGTTTAAGTTTCTAAGATCAAAATTAATCAGAAAAGAGTTTGGTGCTAAAAGATACATTATTAATAACTTAATATTTGAAGTAATAAGATCATGGTATATGAGGAAATTATAGTAGACCACTTTAAAGTTATTAAACATCCAGTAACACAATACTATGCATTTAAATTTTAAGACAGCTAATTATATGCTGACTTACAGACATAATATATAAATTATTTTATTTTGTTATTTGAAATCAATGTGTTTTATCAGAATTTACTGTTTTCTCCCAAATGAAGATCTCAGTTTACATTTCTTAGGTGCCATTTATCTGTTACTATGTGTCTATCGAATCTTTCAGCGATCTGGACATGGTTTTATGTGATCTGCATTTCTCCTAAAACCTGTTTATAAAGTGAATTATGTTTTTCTCATAAGAAACATTTTTGAATGGAGAGTTTTGTTTCTGATTTGGCATTTAATCAGAAATCCTAACAGAAGTAACCTTGAGTGTGCATATAATTTAATGCTTTTCTAAGTCATAGAAATTTGGAGATTAAGTCTTACCAAGGAAGAAGTTAACCTTAGGGATCATCTATTCCAGCTGTTTCAGACTGTTCTTTGAGGCTCAAGGCTCAGAAGCACTACTTGTAATTTGTGTATTTGGACTTATACCAGATATTTTGTTTGAGAAAAGGGGAAAAAGCTACCCGGGATACAGGGAGGGGAAGTTGCATAGTTCTGATCTAGACCATTCATTCTGTGGATAAGGAACCTGAGACCTAAACCTTTAGATTTTATTCTTGGGCTATACACTTCTTCTTTCTGTAGGTCAAACCAGCATTTTAGATGTATTTGGTAATAGTGTAATGCAATGTTTTTCAAACTTTTTTATCTCAGGGCACATTTGCACCTATAGTTAAACTTCTTTGGCACAGTTAAATTATATTGATCCAAAAAAAGTAAAAAAAAAAAAAAAAATGAATATACTTAACTGCTTTCAACTTCTTTCATAAATAATTTAATTAATGGGCTTCAAAATTTTTCGGGCACGCTGGTTAAAAATCACTGGGTTAGAGGATGCTCAGGTGTTTAGATTCTATCAATAGATGTGCAGCTTTCTACCTGCATGTTCTTAGACAAGTTAATAAATATTCTTGGTCTCTGTAGACTCATCAGCAAAAAGAGAATTATAATTTTTTAGAATTTTCTTGCACTTTCTGCAAATTTATATTGTATCTGGGAAGATGATCAGGATTAGTCATGTCTCTCTTTAAAAGAGCATCTTGAATCATTCTGTTAATTTTTTAAATGGATTTCATTAAATCATCTAACTAAAGCTCCACGCAACCATGTCCATCAAAATATTACTATAAAATAAAATAAACATCTTTATTAGCAAATGGAACAGCACACTATTTCCTTCACTTTAGCAGTAGTGAGGGTCTTTGTGCACTGACAGATCAGCATTGAGGTTTTTACTCCTGTCTCCTCAGTCCTTTCCAGTTATCACATGAAACTCCTAGAAATAGGAATCAAGAGCAGGAGACTGTAAGAACAAATACCTTTAAAGGTGAAATACAGTAGGAAATTTAGCATTGAAAGAACTAAACCTTTATGGAATCTGAACTTGATGGTCCTTTTGATCTTAAGTGTGTGGCCTCACTGAGTGCTTGAGGAGAGGTAAGAATTCTTTCCTCATGGGGTATTTCAACTGGGATTGCCTTTTTAAACAATTTATGTTAGAAACCCGTAGTTCCCAGGGAACACTGACTTTCACTCGGGTAGCAGAAGCAAGTACAAATAATTAAACCACTTGTTTTTTGCCACAAAAAAATATTAAATACTAGTCATATTCTGAGAAGATTTTATCCAAAATTTTTCTTAGAGGATCAAAACAAATGTAAAGAAATGAAGGTTGAGTTTAAAGTATTTTTCTTTAATGACTTGACTGTATATCAAGTTGTTGGGTTTGTTGGTTTGTTTTGATTTTATTTAGTTAGGTTCATTATTGTTTGTTATTAGGAAATAACTTTTAGGATCTCATGTATTACAAACATTCACTATTGCATTTATCTTATTTCTCTATTACAGAAGTATAAATTATTTTTGCTTTTATAAATTATGCTTTTAAGTGATTGAAGGACATTTTAACTAAATTATTTGGACTTTTCCCTCAGGTCTTAAAGAAAGTGCAGAAGAGATGGTCAAAAACAAATTGGAAGGAAAAGATAAACTGACTCCTTGGCAACAATTTTTAGAGAAGAAGAAAGAGAAAAAAAGGCTGAAAAAGAAACAGAAGGTATCAATGATAATTAGGACTAAATATTTACTGAGTAGGGCAGTGCCTGTGGCTCAAAGGGGTAGGGCGCCTGCCCCATACGCCAGGGGTGGCAGGTTCAAACCCAGCCCCTGCCAAAAACTGCAAAAAAAAAAAAAAAAAAAAAAAATGCATTACTGTTTTGAGATGAGTTCAGTGTTGTATATCCCTGGGAATAATGAAGGGAGGTCAGTGGGGAAGTGGAAAGGAGAAGCTAGACCCTTAAATTTGTGTGTGGTAACTTGTAGCTGACTTGGCAAGAGCTTAGGAAGATTTATAACATTTTATTATTATTTTGTTAAATATTAATCATGGTAATTTTTTTTGTTTAGCACCTTTTCTTTGGAAAAAAAGCCCTTAAACCTGTCAAAGTAAAATAGTAATTTGTAACATTATATTTTACTTAAGGCTTTCATAAACAAAGACAATCTTTGCAAGATGTACATTTGCTTACAGAAATTCAGCATTATTTTTGCTTGTTTTGCCATGAGTAAACTCATGTTTTTCCTTGCATATGTCTGACTGCTTTCACATTACTAGGGCAGCAGAGTTCAGTTGTGACAGAGACCACATAGCTTGCAAAGCCTGAAATATTTCTTACCTGGCTCTTTACAAAAAAATGTCAGGCAGCCCCTGTCTTAGAGCAAGATTAAGAGGGTTTACAGACCATGCCGTTTATTGAATATATCTCTCCCTTTAGGGGAATTTTAAAAAAAAATATTTTTACTTTCAAACATTACTGATAACATAAAAAATATTGTACATATTTATGGGATACATGTGATAGTTTGCTACTTGTATATAATGTTTAATGATTAAATCAAGATAATCACCTGAAACATTTATCATTTCTTTGTGTTGGGGCCATTTTAAATCTCCTTTTCTAGCTATTTTGAAATGTACAATAAACTATTATTAACTATGATCACCCTAATGTGCTATCAAACTCTGGAACTTATTTCTTTTACCTGTATGTTTGTATCATTAACCCACCTTTCTTCATCTTTCTTTCACCCTTGCCTTTCTAGACTCTGATAGCCATCATTCTGCTCTCTACCTGCAGGAGATTAACTTTTTTAGCTTCCACATATGAATGAGCATATGAAATAGTTGTCTTTCTATGCTGGTTTATTTCACTAACTATAATATCCTCTGGTTGAATCCATGTTGCTATAAATAACAGGATTTCATTCTTTTTTATGGAAAATTGAAAATACTCTAATCTGTGTATATATGTGTCACTTTTCCATTAGCCATTCATTTGCTGATGGGCGGTTAGACAGATTCCGTATCTTGGCTATTGTGAATAGTGCTGTAATAAACATGGGAATGAAGATGTCTTTGACATACTTACTTCCTTTCCTTTGAACATATACATATTAGTGGGATTGCTGGATCATATGGAAGTTCTAGTTTTTAGTTTTTTGAAGAACCTCCATACTGTTTTCCTTAGGGCCATACTAATTTATATTCCCAGCTACAGTGTGTGAATGCCCGTCTCTCTACATCCTTCCCAGCATTTGTTGTTTAGATTCTTTTGTTAGATAAAATAAAAGATATCCAGAGGAAACAATGTGGAGTTATTTTTACTTTCTTGTTTCAGGCATTTTAAAGAGAAGTTTTAGTGCTTCAGGAGGAGAAAGACAATCCCAAACAAGGTATGTAGAAATTAGCCCCTGAAATATTTTTAAATTGTGCAGAGCTGAGTTACTGAAATTTGATAGCCAGAAGTTACCCTGGGCCCATGGAAATAGAGGCTGTTACAACCCAGCCTCTCAGAATCATTTGTGGTTTACCAAATAGCATACTGTAATGAGTGCTAAGCTTGAGCCTGGGTCTTAATCCAGCTCTACGTTTTTTGAGCTTTGTGACCTTGAGCCAATCAGTTCACCTCTCTGAGCTCCACGGCAGGCCAGCGGGCTAGGACCCTTGTGCTCCATGAGATATCTCTTTCCCCTCCACATCCCCAAGGTATAGGTCTCATCTTCATGGCAAGTGTGGGCAGTGTGGCTCATACTGGCTCACATCAGACCACATCCTACATCCTAGCCAGCAATAAGAAGAAAGGGGAATTGCAGACACATTAAGGACATGAACTACATGACCCAAATATCATGCTCATCACTTCTGCTCGCATACCATTGGCTGGAACTTCCTTATATGACCACATCTAGCTTCAAGGGAGAATGGAATATGTTTCTGGGATTCTCTCTCTCTTTTTTTAATTTACATTTTAGCAATAATTAAATGGTCCAGAATTGCCTCATTTTTCTATCAGCTGACAGAATAGTGTTTATTTCACATAACAGTTAAAAATAATAGAACTTTACTTGAGGTATTTAAAATTTTATTTCAGAATATTAGGGTGTACGCATGTTTTGTTTACATAATTTGCTTTTTGTACAGATTTAGTCAAAGTTAAAAGTGTCTGCTTCACCCAGGTAGTGTTACCTAACAGGTGCCAATTTACCAATCCCCTCCTCCCTCTTCCCATCAACGAGATTTAATTTTATATGGGCACTAAGGGTTGCTTGATTAGTTCCAACTTGGTGTTAAGTACATGTGTTTGTTTCTCCATTATTATTCTGTTTCACTTAGAAGAATAGTTTCAAGTTCCCTTAAGATTGTCATAACAGATACTAGATCACCGTTTTTTAAGCCTGAGTAGTCCTCCATAGTATGCATATAGTACATTTTATTAATCCATTCATATGTTGGTGGGCACTTGGATTGTTTCCATGTCTTTGAGGCTGTGAATTGTGCTGCTATAAACATTCGATTGTAGGTGTGCTTTTTATAACATGGACTTTTTCCCTTTGGGTATGTTCAGTAGTAGGATTGTGGGATCAATGGTAGGTCTACTTTAAGTTTTTTGATGTATCTCCATACAATTTTCTGTAGAGATTATACTAGTTTGCAGGCCCACCAACAGTGTAAAAGAGTTTCTTTCATCTCTGCATCCATGCCAACATTTGTGATTTAGGGACCTTTTTATTGTTTTTGAGACAGAGTCTCACTCTTTTGCTCTTTTTGCCAGAATGCTATGGTGTCAGCCTAACAACCACCTCAAATTCTTGGGTTGAAGTGATTCTCCTGCCTCAGCCTCCTGAGTAGCTGAGATTATAGGTGCCTGCCAGGAGGCCTGCCTAATTTTTCTATTTTAGTGGAGATGGAATCTCACTTTTGCTCAGGTTGGTCTGGAACTTCCAAGGCCCAGAGTGCTGGGATTACATGCATGAGCCAGGCTGTTTTGGGACTTTTTAATATGAGTGAGGGATTTTCTTTTAAAAGAAAGACAAAATTGTAATTTTGGGATAGCTAGCAGTGTCAGAGATCGTTTTCTCTTGGAATAAGGACTCAAAAAAAAAAATATTAGATTCAGCTTTTTGCAAGGGACCTGGTGACCTTCCTAGGAGCAGTTTTCAGTGGCAGTGTGGAGATGGGAAGGAGCAGAAATCTGACTGCACTGGTCTCAGATGTTCCTGAGGCAGGGATGGGGGGAGGTGAAGAATGCGAAGAGTGACCTGGGAGGGTTAGTTGGAAGGAAAGGGTTGATGGTAAAGGGCCTCCTAGAATCAGGATGACTTCAGGGCATTTGGGACTGAGGAGAAGATTGGAGGAGAGAGATGTTGATGGTATCCAATTGTAGAGTAGCTTAGCTTAGGGCTGGAGGAGTGAGCCTCTGTGTAAGATGGTGGGGCAGTTCTTTGTGTCTGGGGAAAAGGAGGTGAAGGTAGAATTCAGCTAGAGAGTAGAATATTAAGGAAGATTATATGTGGTAGTTTCTCTGTATTCAGGGATGATAGAACTGCTGATAGAACTGTCTAGATTTGAGCAGTGTCGTCATCTAGGAACAACCAGGACTGTCAGACAGCTCTGAGGTGAGGACACCAGGTGAGGCTGGGACCACACAGGAGTGGTGATGCCAGTCAGGGGGGGCTGGAGAGATATGGGGTGGCCCTACCTAGGGGGATAACAGTGTGTGTGTGTGAAAAAAGGCTAAGGCTGCAATGTGCTGTACCAGTCAGGGCTCTGTGGATATAAAGCAGAAGAGCCTAAATCTATCCGAGTTATGGAACAGGAGGTACACTAGAAGGCTTTTGAGGGCTTGCACAATTAAGAACATGGAGGATCAAGTTTAGGCATTCCTGGCAAATTTGTAAGGGCACAGATGCTGGGATGAATGAGCTCCTAGCTTGTTTATTCCACTCTCATATCACCTTTCTTAGGATTCAGAGTCCTGGGAGAGAGAGTCAGATTGGCTTGGCTTGGATCTGGTCCATGTTTACTGCTCTGGAGGGAGCTGAGATCCTGATTGTCAGTCCTCCAGGTTTATTGCTGCAGGGAGCAGGTGTGGGTGCTGGGCATTCTAAAATGGAACCACTTCCTATGTCTTGGTTTGAGGGTGCTGGAAATTGCATAATGAAAATGAATTTGTAAATGAAGAACCTGCTCAGCAGACCCCTGAACTTGCTGGGAAGTTCAGTTAGATGGCAAAGGAAAGTTCATATAGACAAATAATTTTTTGTTTAGTCAAAGATATATCCTTGATAATTTTATCTTCTTCAAATGAGGCCCAGAAAGGGTTACAGTGCAGCCTTTTAACTTCCTCTTTTCCAGTGTTGCTGGTAACAAAAACCAAAGGAAAACCTACCTGGGCATACAAATGGTGTAGTGGAAAGGTCTTTGAGTAAAACCTATAAGACCCTGTGGTATTCTTTAGGGAGCCAAGGTGCAGAGAAGCTATGGATGGAAGTAATAAGGAAGGCAGCGAGAAGAGAAACAGTCCAAAACCCTAAGGAGAGTCAAAATAGGTGATCGTTGTGTTTGGGGGCCTGAATAGGAAGATCCTCCGGGATCTCTCCAGGGCTTCCTGGAACCCAGCCTTCCCCACCTCTGCTTTCCCATTGCTAGCTCACCAGCTCTGCTTTCACTTTTTGCAGTGAAGGAAGCCATACATGGGAACCTGGAGCTGTGGAAGCTCCTGCTTCCTTGGTCCAGCAAGGGAGGCGTCTGGGTGGGAGGTGTGTGCCTGGCCCTGGAGCTGGGGTTATGAACACATGGTCCCAAGGAGTAGGTGTGTCCTTATCTCTGGCATCCTAACTTCTTCCTCTTCTTTTTTTTTTTTTTTTTTTTTTTTTTTTTGGCATTGTAAGTTCTATCGTAACCCCTTAATGAGTCCAATAGACTTTTATGCACTTACCTGGGAATCTATCCATTGCTTGGGACAGTGTTTGCATAGGAAAATGATCCAGAATGATTAGGATGTGTATTTTGGAAAATAACTACTCTCTTTTAACATTTGTGTTTATTTGTATTTTTAACAACATTGTCAAAGCCTTTTTTCCTATTTTTTTAACCCACTGGAGGGTAACTGGTTAATTTTATTTAAAATTAGCAGTTTATTATCTTGAAGTCAATGTCATAGAAACAGACATTGATGTTACAATTTTTTTTCTTTATTGCAGATTAATATGAGGGTACAAACAGTTAGGTTACAATGTTTGCATTTGTCAGGCAAAGTCCAAGCTGTAGTTGAGCCCTTCACCCAGGGGGTGTGGGCATATACCTTACACTGTGCCCATTAGGTGAGAGCTTAGAAAATCCCTACCTCCTCTCCTCTCACTCCTCTCCCCCTCCCTCCTCCTTAAATTTAATTGTGTTTTTCTTTCCTATGGATGTGTAGTTGTTTTTCTATTGGTTTTATGTTAGTATTGAGTACACTGGATACTTGCTTTTCCATTCTTCTGATACTTTGCCAAGAAGAATGTTCTTCAACTCCATCCAGGTTAATACAAAAAAATGTAAAGTCACCATCTTTTTTGTGGCTGAATAGTATTCCACGGTTATACATAGACCACAGTTCATTAATCTATTCATGTGTTGATGGGCACTTGGATTGATTCCATATCTTGGCAATTGTGAATTGAGCTACAAATTATTTAAACAAAAGATCTTATATTCTGATCCTAAAATATCCTGTAATAGATTAGAGTGAAAATAATTGTGATGGAAAAAAAATCACCTGGTGATAGAAAATTAAAAAAAAAACAGAAACCATTTCTGTGACGTTAATAATAAAAAACCAGAGTATAAAAATGGCCCCTTCATTTTCTTTTTATTGAAAAAGAAAAGTCACCAACTCATGTAAAATAATTCATCAACTAATAAAAAGAATAGATGAAGTCAAATATTAATTTTTTTTTCTATTTATCTATATTTTATTGATTGATTGATTGATTGATTGCAGTTTTGGTTGGGGCCAGGCTTGAACCACCACCCCTGGTATATGGGGCTGATGCCCTACTCCTTGAGCCACAGGTGCCACCCTATCTATATATTTTTGAGACAGATTCTCATACTGTTGCCCAGGCTATAGTGTCATGGCTTCAGGTTATAGCCTGTACCCAGCTCACGGTATTCAGCCTATAGCCTGTACCCAGCTCACGGTATTCAGCCTATAGCCTGTATCCAGCTCACAGTAACCTCAAACACCTGGGCTCAAGTGATGCTCCTGCCTCAGACTTCTGAGTAGCTGGGACTACAGCACCCACCATCAGGCCCAGCTAATTTTTCTATTATTAGTAGAGACAAAGTCTCACACTTGCTTAGGCTGATCTTAAACTCCTGAGCTTGAATGATCATCCTGTATCAGCCTCCCAAAGTGCTAGGATTAAAGTGTGACCCCTCCACCTGATCATCATTTTTCCTATTATTGTATGTATACTTTACTCAGGGATACCAAGTTGCTTAAATGTGTAGGAAAGACACAAAACAAGTCCTTTAGTACAAAAATAAATTATGACCTTTGGGTATACTCCTTAATTAAGATAATTTTACATAAAAATGGAAATTACCAATCAGATTAATTTAGGACTCCTGGCACTGCCAAATAACTACTATTATTTTTTACTAAATGGATCCATGGACAATTGTCTGATTTGCAAGAATCTACTTGATGTCTAACTCTTCAAAAGCAAAAGAAATATATATACTATATATTATATTTTAGAGCTGGAGATGGCTTTTAAAAAGCTAGTCATTAGTTAAACATTTTACAACAAATTGGATAAAATAGAATCAACAGAAAGGGGAAGGTCTATCTGAAACGCATTGAAAGAGGGATATTATAGGGCAGGCTTTAACTTGGGGTTATGACCACCAAGATGAAAAATGGAAAATGGTCCATATATGGATGTGGATGTTTTAGAAAGTGTGTTTCAAGGTGACTAGAACTTGACCTAAAGCAACATTTTTCAAAACTGTACCATGAATATTGTACCGATGGTGTGGTATGCCACCAGGAAACGTAGGCTGGTTTAAGACAAGCTATCTTCCCTCACAGAACCCACAGTGTAATGAGAAGACAAAGGCTGACTTCATAGGAAAATGATAAAAGACAGCCTTTGATTTATGCCAAGTAAGGAAAGAAAAAATTAATAACTTTTTGACTGTCTTCCAGGAAATCTCTAGGGCTTCTCTGACTTGAAAGGAGACAAATCTAAAATGTATTCATAATTCTTTAAGAGGCATTAAATAAAGCTGAAGTTATTTGCAATCTGTTTTGTTTAGGATTTTCCTGGGCTTTCTGGTTTATTAATGTGAAATGTGAACCCATCTGTAAAATATTTAGAAGTGAGAAATGAGAAATTTAAATATAAAAGAAGATAGCAAAGCTATGTAATAGGATAAAAATAAATTGAAAACCAAACCTGTAGAGGTTTTTTTGTTATTTGTGCCATGCATGAAACTACACAAAAGTTACAATGACACCCTGGAAAACTCTCCCCCTTGGAGACCCTCTTTAGGCAGTTTGTTCCAATGAGAAACCACAGGGAAGTGCATGCCTGACTGAGTCTAGCATAGAGAAAAAGGTTAAAGTGCTCCGTGTTGGTCTTATCAGATATCAGGAGCCAGCTTTAAACCAATTGCCTGCTGAATAACTAAAGTACCTCCTTAATAACTTGGGATATGCTTTCTTGGGCAATTGAGTCAGACAAATGGATAAAAGTTGAACAAACAAAACTTGGAAGGACAGCTTCTTCTTCCTTTGAGAACTATGGAAGACTCAAGGCTGGAGTAAAGAAATATATCTGAACTGGAAAGCACTCTGGTGATCTAAACCATCATCAGATGATAAAACTGTTTTTAGGAATATGATTAATGGCCAGACCAAGAGGGGACAAGTACCCAATTGCTTTGAAATTTCAAATTTTAATCATTTTCAGATTTGATAGCTACCTTCCTTACTATTTACTAGGAAAGAATTAGGAATGAGTTTGGCTTTTATCAGTTTTATTTCATTATTATAGGCTGACCCAGAATATATATACATTGACAATTCTAATCCAGCAAGTCATAGCATTTTATTTCAACTTATGAATACATTTCTCTCTAGAATTTGATAAGACACACAGAAGATTCTTTATCACATACACTCAGGTCATGGTGAGCATTGGGCATTGTATTATGACTTTCTTAAGAATATTCATTCATTGATTTAGCTGATAGATGTTTATTACTGTGTGTAGGGCATGTGCCAAACTATGCCTGACCCGTCTTTACATTCCCCAGGGCACAGAGTATTGCACGTGGGTGCCAACCCACCAATGCTTGTTGATTAATAGATGAATGCCTGTTACTATATATACTGTAAATTCCACATCTCTCACTGTAAAAGACTGAAATCTTACCCACTAGCTTGAACCTACAGCCTTTGCCATAGCCACAGCGTAAGGTCCATGTTTTTTAGGATCCTGTTGCTCAGGCAACAAGATTTCTGCATGCCTGCTTGCCTCATCCTGTTGCCAAGGCAACAGAGTATAGTTGGCAGACAGGTTTAAGACATTGGATGTTTGCGATATCAGAGGTGCCTGTGGTTCCTAAGTTTTTTATAAATCAGTGCATGCATAATTGCATTCCAGAGTGTGCTCCTGACCCTAAGTCTTTATGTAAAGTAACTGTCAATGTGACCATTCAGCATCATGGATGTAACCAGAAAGACCTTGTATGTTTTCGGGACCTGTGGATCTTGCCACCTTTTAGCAGAAGGCTTTCTTATTTTCTTATTTTCTGGCTATTCCTCCATCCCTTTTCATAATCCTTATCTAGTTTTACTCTGATTGAATGCATACTGCACAATCACCGCTCGCCAGAGACATCTGGCCTATCTGCCAATGGCACACTCTTACCAAAAATAAATAAATAAATAAATAAATAAATAAATAAATAAATAAATACATTGAATTGCATTATAGTAAGACCTCTCTATTCCTTTTCTATGACAGTTCTAAACTTCCCGGGCTATTGCTCATTTGTTTTTAGCTGTTACTGGAGTATGAGTGGAAAGCCACAGGAGCATTATACAACTTTCTTGTTATGGCACCAGCTCCATCCACGTTATAAATAGACAAAAGCCTTTATTGGATATGAGGACTCAGCCCTGCCTTTGCTTGTTCACACAGGACATGTTTATGAATGTCACTGCCTGAAAGAAACTTTCAATTGTAAAATGCTGCTTAGCTCTTATGTTGTGGTCGTGGTACCCTCAGAAGGCATTTCTAAATATTGTAAGCCAAGCCTCTCATTTCATAAGGTTAATTTTTTTTTGTTGTTAAGATCAATAGTATTGGCTAATTTTCACAACTGAATAAAATTTCATGACATTTGAAAATATTTTCTGCATTCAGAGATATAGTTAAAGGAATTCTTATGGGAGATAAAATTCTAGAGCTCCATTCAACTCCTGCCTGGCCAGGATTGATAATTATCTAAATAATTCACACTGCACTTAAATAATTCAGTGAAAGATCCATTTTAAAGACCTTTAAAGCCATAGGTCTTTGTTAACCTTACCTGGTAGTGATTTGGGGTGGAAGTTGTAGGCTAATAGTCATTTTCAGCACTTCAGTTTCTCTTTTGATACATCAACTCCAAACGAGGTCACATCAGATCTGAAGAGAGCGGGAAGTGATGACCTTTGAGAATCCTTTTAACCTTCCATTTCTCTGAAATTCTTCCATCAGCCTGAAGTGTTACTGGTCAGTGCCCATTGCAAAACTTTCAGAGAACACAAACTGTAATATGTTAAGCCTCTTCAACAGAAAATATTTCTGGAACGTTTTCTTTGTGCTAATCTACTTCTGTGTATTTTCCAGCTTGAGCTATCATGGGAACACCATTCTCTGCAGCCACAATGCTCTATTGGACATAAACATTCAATGTGGTTCAATCTAGAAACAGGCTTGCCTCAGGCTCTGCAGGATTTCAATCGTTTTTCCATTTGTGGACCCAACAATTGCATAGTTTCAAGCTCTCACTTCTGGTCACAATGAGTCTGTTGTTTTGAAATTTCACATGACTATATTTTCGTGTGTTTAGTGATGTAATTTCTAGAAAAATTAAAATTTTTGTGCTATACCTAAGCAATGTTGTAAATTCTAAGACTGGGGAAAATATTTCTTTTCACCATCCCATCTCCAGTGATTATTGCAGTGGCTGCACGTTGTGGGCACTTAACACTTTTTGAATGAATGAATGAATGTGTGATGGCTCTTTTTAAAGATTCCCTGAAGTTTATTAAAGAGGAGTTTATAATTATATAAAGGAGTGGCAAAGTTGGCAGCGTCTCGGCATCATTCAGGGTGGGCTGTTTCACATACCCCACTAGCACACATTGTACATGACGTTTTTTATTGATGATATGTAGAAATGTTTGAAATGTTGGATTCTTCAAGGCAACTTGAATAGCTATCCAGCTAACTCAGCATGTAAATGATTATCAGCTTTTTAAGAATGTGTATAACCTTATGGATACAAGTTTTCCACAAGTTGCATTTTTCTTCACTTTTTTAAGATAATGGGGTCTAGGAGCTTTTTCAGGTTTAACAGCCAAGTGGTGTGACTGTAATGTCCTATGTATGAAGACAGTCACCAGTACCTTCTAAGGAAGGGCTTGGAACACATGTTAAATGTGGAGGCCACTGGGCACAGGTGACTCTTAGGCAGTTGAATTTTAAAGGGCTAAATATTTAATTTCATTTAATATTAATCCGAATATAAAACAATGTGTAATATCTCATTTTTTTATGTTGAAATGATAATATTTTGGATTAAGTAAAATAGTATGAATAATTTAATACTATAAATTAAACTATTAATACTATGAATAATTTAATAGTATGAATTAATAATTTAATTCACATTTTTTTACTTTTTATTTTAATGTAGCTACCAGAAAATTTTAAATTATTTTTGTGCCTTGCATTTTATTTCTATTAGACAGGGCTCATGTAGAAAGGTAAGGGACAGAGTTATTCAGAAGGCAAATGCTGGGGTATTGTGTGTGTCCAGGGTTACCCGGGCTGGAACAGATGCTCTGCTCTGCAGCTCCACCCCGAGAATGACCTGCCCACACAAGGGCACTGCTGTGATCAGGCCTTGCTTTGAACTTTCTGAGGGCAGGTCTGTCCTTTTTTTCTTCTTTGAGCATGCCATATTTCCCATGACTATGGAGAGTGTATATTCTGTATAAGTCTGGAAAGAAGGCAAGTTCCATTTATTTTCAAGGCTCTGGAAACTTGGACTACCACGAATGGGAGGGGAAAAAATCTGTGATCAAGAAAGGGGTGGCTTTATGAGGGTCAAGAGGGGTATGAAAAGAGATACAGGGTTAGGGAGGGAACTCGTAGGTGGATACAAGGATTTTGGTATTATTCTAGTACTTCGGTTAGGTGGTAGGTAAATGAGTACCAATTTGTTACACTTAATAACTTAAGTATCAAAAATCCTATGATTAAAATGAAAGGGTTATGGTAAGAGAATTATCAGGCCTGTTTATTTGTATTTGAATCCCCTTGTTCAGTACTACTTAGCAAATGCTTATCATGTGCCTTGTTACATAGTAGACATTTGGTATATTTTTGTTGGGTTACATTAAACTGAAGGATGATTCTTATAAATTGTCATGGCACAGTTGTTTCTTATTTCATTCCAGAAAACTATTAAGAAATTGGCTCTAGGATACAGTGAAATGAACAAGGGTGAAGGCTATCTATGGTTATCCCTGATGGGGTCTAAGGCCAATTCTGAAGAGTAGAAGACACTTAAACTAACTGCAAATGGATCAAGCAAACTAGAATTTTGAACCAAAGGAGACAAGAGGTGATCATAACAGTTGAAAGTTTAGGAAAAATATAATTCTTTTAAATGTACAAAAAAATCTCATAGGAAGAATTATAGGGATTTTTAAAAAGGTAGCAGGAATACATCACGCAAAATACCACATCTAGAATTTTTAATGTTACTCGTTTTTAACAAGAAATCAGTATTTTGGCTTTAAGTACAACAAGAATATAACTCAGGACACTAAGATTTAGACCCCTAATTAGACTTAGAGCTTATAAACAACTGTGGTGTGACAGCGTTCTTCTATTTGCCGGCAGAATGTCAGTTCTACTCGGTGTTGGAATATATTTATTTTCTTCTTTCTTAAACTCCTGAGAATAACTTGAGAATAAACTCTTGTGGGAAAATAACCTTTATTTGTGTTTATAATGCAGACCATACCAGAGTGTCGTGTAGGCTGTCCATAAATGTTTGTTAAATACGGGTTGAACAAGTCTTTCTAATGGTCTCTAATTCTGTTTTCAGAGACTTTCCTGGTGGAGTAGGATCAAGACCAAGACCAGGTAACTTAGTGTTGGCAGCAATAAAATCAGACACACCTCCCTGAAATTCAGTGTAATTTTTGTCACAGTTTCTTATCTTTCCCACTTTTATTTCTTCAGCTTTGCTGCCTCTTGACCTGCTTCTGAAAGTGCCACCTCTCATGCTCAGGGCCCACGTTAAGGAAGTAGAGACCGAGTTAGTGACAGGGTGGCAGTCCCACAGCCTTCCTGCTGTGATTCTTCGAAATCTCAAAGATCATGGTAGTACTTATAAGAGCACACTCATGTTAAGCACGCAATGGGTGAACACAGAAGTATAGCGGTGCCTGAGATGTCCAAATGACACTGGGGAGGTGATTTTAAGACAGAGCAAGAAAATTCTGTTTTGTTTGTCCATCATGATTAGTTTGGCAATTTTATGCTATCAAAGTGCTTTCTGTGTTCACTTATAGATTGAAATACTGTAGGCTGTTTTCTAAAATTTGCATCTCTGCCTTGGTGGAAATGTTAACTGGTTGTGCTATTGATGCTTAAAGTACATACCTACTAACAAAACATAGTAGCTGTGTTTTACACGAGTATTTCTGTAAACTCTACACCTATATATTACATGCTGAGAGAAGAGAGTGAATCATATATTTTTCTACCTCTTCTCTGACATAGATAATTATTTTTTAGTTGTTTCCATTTGTATTTGATTAAGATATTATATCACATTATTTCTGTGATAACTGAAATATTATGGATCCTTAAGTTTATAATAATGGTTTGGGGAAGAAAAGAACGTGTTAAGGGTGGCGCCTGTGGCTCCAGGAGTAGAGCGCCGGCCCCATATACTGGGGGTGGTGGGTTCAAGCCTGGCCCTGGCCAAAAAACTGCAAAAAAAAAAAAAAAAAAAAAAGAAGAAGAAGAAGAAGAAAAGAAAAGAATGAAAAGAATGTGTAAATTAATTATTCTTTCTCTAATTTTTGTTTAAGAAGACCCAAGTCCAACAGTAACATTAAAATTATTTGCTAAATCTGGACAATTCAGAAAAAATTTTAATAATTGCACTTTTGAGCTTAAAACGTGTGTACGTAATTCTTAAGCGTAAGATTCCAATTTACTATATTGGTTAATTTGGAATTATTGCTTAATGCTATTTTCAGTTTAGCTTCTTTAATTCACATTCTTTTGTAGACTTAACGTGTAGTGAACATAGACAATGTAAACTGATTTACTGTAATATTAGCCCATGTTTCCACATTTATTAAATGTGGTTTAAAAGAGTTATTAACAGTTTGGGAGCCATTATAACATCAGTATAGATGCATAAAAACATGGTTTTACTATTAGGATGTCCAAAACTATTATACTGACCATGCTATGTTCCTATGTTGGCAAAGGTAAGTTCATAGCATGATTATGAAATTAAAATGATGTTTGTTGGTTGACTTTATAGCAGCAGGATTGGAACATACACATGTTTATAACCAGTTCACAGTTTGTTGTAATTCATAATAGGAATTCTTCCTTAGTGAGTGTGTTGAGTTAATCCAGTGTAAGACCTCATTTTATGTCAGTGATATCAGATCTCTGGATTTTTAAACTACATTATGGCACAATTTTCATAGAATATCCTTCTTAGTCCTATAGTTTGTTATACCATCTATTTTTTTTTTAATTTACTGATTTACATGTTTTAAAAATTGAATCAGAATACACTAAACATTTTAAAGTGTTGAATACTAAATTTCACCCATGAAAAGAGTGGATCATATTTACTGATATTGTAGAACACACGTACAAGAGAAAATTTAGGTTGGTGCTTGTGAGTTATTCTACTTTTGAGTCAAAACATTAGAACTTTATTTTTCTCCATCGTAATACAACATTGTTTTTCTGTCGACTATTCAGTCATACTTTTTAAAGTGGTACAGGTAAAGGTGCATTGTGGGTCATTTTATCAAAATATAAACGATTGGTACCAGCCCCGTTCACGTAAGTCACCTCATCTGCAAGTCATGCTCCATTCCAGTGCTTACCTTCAGATCTCCAGCTTTCCTAACATTTGACTTAGCTTTCTTGGATGGGCAGGAAAATGTTGGAAATTATGTCTAACCAACATCTATAGCCAGGTATGGCTAAATGCTTGGGAAAAAAATTAATAGATTGCATTTCTCTGCCAATAGAAAAGAAAATTCAAAAATTCCTATATTGCATAGATAAAATGGTAACATTGTTTAACATGGAATCAATAAATGAATAAGCATTTTTGCCGTATTTATTATTTTAGCTCTATTTTTCCAATTCCAGTCACTTGTAAATTGTTAGTGCACAAATTTGGCTATATCTGAGAACCATATGATCTATTACTTTCTTAATTTTTTAAAAAATTGACTCACTTCCCAATTTAAATACTTTTACAAGTGAAGTTTATGTTATTTCTGTAAATGAGAAACCAATATAGTATAACTTGCTGCGAATAGACAGCAGTTATAAAATAAATACAAATCTAAGAAAGACAACATTAAATTTTAAGTATTGATGTCTGCATATCCTGAAGTCTATTGTCTTTATTATGAAAGAGAATGAGATAATATTTGAGAAATGGTGAAGACATACTTGTATCCTGAAAGTAAATCATTGATGTGATCACAAAAAAGAAAAGAAAATTGCAAACGGAATACCTTTCCCACTAGGCTATTTATACCTGGTCTACTTATATAAAATTGGGCTGTATAGATGCTTATGCCTTAGAAAATTCAGTTATTTGAAAATAGTAGATTGATTCAACTGACTGTCTACAGCAGTGTTTTTCCACCATTTTAAACTCATGGCATCCTTGAACCTATAGTTAAACTTCCATGACACACTTAAATTATGTTGATAAAAAAAAAAAGAATATACTTACTGTACTTTGAACTTCTTTCAAAAATAATTTAATGAATAATATTTCAATATTTTCATGGGATACCTAAATCTTCTCAAGGCTCACCAGTGTATCACAGCACAACCAGTTGAAAATCACTGGTGTATAGAGTCAAATCAATCAAATGACTGGAGATGACCGAGTATTTTGAATGAGGAAAAAAGTCTGGGGGTCTGTTGTATATATATATATATATATATATATATAAAAGAAGTAATCTTTTCCACTAAAGGTAAGGGAAATGATGTGTATTTATGAAAATCAAATCATACAAAAATGTAACTCAGAAAATGTTATGAGTGCTATTAGTGTATTTCAAATGTAAATTTTGGGGTGTGTGGGTCAAACCTAAATTTTAAAGTATAAATGTAATGTCAACTAAGAATGTGGCGTAATTTGACTGGATTAACACCAATATTTTCCCCTCCCTTGCTCAGTTTTTCATTTAGACAGCACCTAACACCCAGGTGCTGAACTGATACATGGAGATTCTTACACTCTACATTTTGAGCAGAATTTGTCACTTACTGATTTCTGGGCTATTAATTATGTTTTCTTATTAGATGACTATGAATATATTTTTACACTTGCCTTTTAGTCTTAAAGGTTAGATCTAAATTAAGTAATTAATGTCTCATCAAAATATTCTAGAGAGCACCACTAATATTCTAGTTGTCCTCATATGAGAGCAAGTTTTAGTAGCTTATTTTCAAGCTAGTTATTGACATAAGTACTTAAAACTAACTTTTACATTTGGTGAAGTGATTTTGAGTATGTACCTTCTTTTTTTATTGCATAGCATTTTTTATCATATAAAAATTTACTCAACAGTTTTTGTCAAAACTTCTATACTACTCTATACAATGTAATTTGACATGTAATTATATACATTCCTATATTGTTTGTTGGAATTTAGAGTATATTAGTTATATTTCCCAACTATATTGTAAGCATTTTCAGTAAAGCTTTTATATATATACAGGCGTACCTTGGAGATAGTGTGGGTTTGGTTCCAGACTATAGCAATAAAGAGAATATCACAATTAGGCAAGTCATATAATTTTTTGATTTCCAAGTTTCTCAGTATAAACATAAAAGTTATGTGTACAATAACATTAAGTCTAAAAAACTGTATATACTTTAATTAAAAACACTTTGTTGCTAAAAAGTGCTAATGATTATCTGGGCCTTCAGCAAGTCTCTGTCTTTTTTGATGGTGGAGGTTCTTACCGTGTTGTTCATGACTGATGACTGATCAGAATGGTGGTTGCTGAAGATTGGGGGTGGGGAGGAGCCTGTGGCAATTTTGTAAAATAAGACAACAGTGAATTTTACTGCATTAATTGACTCTTCCTTTCGCAAAAGATTTTATTTTTTATTTTTTGGTAGCGAGTAATGCTATTTGATAGCATTTTAATCACAGTTGAACTTTCAAAACTGGAGTCAATTCTCTCAAATCATGCTGCTGCTTTATCAACTAAGTTTATGGAACATTCTAAATCCTTTCTTGTCCTTTCAACAATGTTCACAGCATCTTCACTAGGAAGTTCCATCTGAAAGAATCATTTTCTTTACTTATCCATAAGAAGCAAGTCCTCATCCATTCACATTTGATCATGAACTTGTAGCAAATCAGTCATATCTTCTTCAGGTTCCACCTCAAATTCTAGTTCTTGTGCTATTTCTACCATATCTGCAGTCACTTTTTTTCTACTGAAGATACTCATGAGAGTCGGAGTCAGTTTCTTCCAAACTCCTGTTAATGTTGATATGTCGACCTCCCATGAATTATGAATGTTCTTAATGGCATCTAGAACAATGAGTACTTACCAGAAGGTTTTCAGTTGACTGCCCAGATCCATCAGAGGAATCACTGTCTACAGCAACTGTAGCCCTTACAAAATGTATCTCTTAAATAATAAGACTTGAGAGTCAAAATGACTCCTTGATCCATGGCCTGCAGAATGGATGTAATGTTAGTAGGCATCAAAATGATATTAATCTCCTTGTCCATCTCCATTAGAGGTTGTTGGTGACCCAGTGTATTGTCAAGGAACAGTGATATATTGAAAGGTGAAAGGAATCTTTGTGCTTTTCTTTCTGAGCAGTAAGTCTCAACACTGGGCTTAAAATATTCAAGAATTTTTAAAGTATTACTGAATATTTTAAATATTCAAAATATTAAAACAATTTTAAAATTTTAAAATATTCAATAAACAGAGGTGCTGTCATCTAGGCTCTGTTGTTTCATTTCTAGAGCACAGGCAGAACAGATTTAGCATAATTCTTAAGGGCTCTAAGATTTTTGAGATGGTAAATGAGGATTGGATTCAACTTAAATTCACCTAACAAGAGACTCAGTCTCTTCTTTGATGCTTTGAAGCCAGGCATTGACTTCTTCTCTCTTGCAGTGAAAGTCATAGATGACATCGTCTTCCCAAAAAAGACCAGTTTGTCTACATTGAAAATTTGTTGTTTAGTGTAGCCATCCTTAATAATTATCTTAACCGGACCTTCTGGATAAGAAAATATTAGCCTCCTAAAGCTTCTCCATCACACTCATTGCTTCACCTTGACCTTTGTTATGAAGCTGCCATCTTTTCTTAAACCTCATGAATTAACCTCTGATAGCTTAGACTTTTCTTTTACAGCTTCCTTACCTCTCTGCATGTTCATAGAATTGAAGAGCGTTAGAACCTTGTGTGGGTTAAGAGAATTTTGTGGCTGGTTGATCTTCTATCCAGACCACTAAAACTTTCTCCGTATCAGCCATGATAAGAAAGTGAAAGGCTATTTCACTTTCTTATCATTCTTTTGTTCAAGTAGCACTTTTAATTTCCTTCAAGAACTTTTCCTTTGTATTCATAACTTGGTTAACTGGCACAAGAGGTCTAGTTTTTAAACTATCTCAGCTTTTTTTTTCTTTAGTTAACATCTTGATAGCATTCTTTATTTTCCTTATTTTAGGTTCATATAAGGGTGTATATTATTAGGTTACATTGTTTGCCTTTGTTAGACTTTTGACGTGTCTTACTCACTAAGCTTAATCATTTGTAACTTTGCATTGAAAGTGAGACACTTGTCACTCTTTTTTCACTTGAACATTTAGACACCATTGTATGGTTATTAATTGGTGTGATTGTTGGGTCTCAGGGAACAAGGAGGTCTGAGGAGAAGGAGAGAGACAGGGAAGTGGCAGGTTGGTGGAGCAGGGCACACACACATTTATCTGTTAAGTTTGACAACATACACAAGCATGGTTTGTGGTTTCCCAAAACATTTAGTAACCTCAAAGGTCATTTGTTCATCATAGATCACCAGAACAGATACAGTAACAGTGAAAATTTTGAAATATTGAAAAAGTACCAAAACGTGACATGGAAATAAGGTGTGAACACATGCTATTGGAAAAGTGGTAGTGATAGCCTTGCTGGACACAGGGCTGCCACAACCTTCAGTTTGTAGAAAATACAACATCTTTGAAGTGCAACAAATTAAGGCACAATAAAGTGAGGTATGCCTGTATATATTTTGAGTTCATCCTCTAAAATCAGGCCCTTGAAAACTACTTATTGAGTAACTGATACAGACTTACCACTCTTACCACAAAGCCTTGTTTACCTTTGCTATTGTATTGACAGCAATCGCGTAAGTAATCTGAAACAATGGGGGGAAATCAATGATTTTTTTATGTTAGATTTAATTTTTTATTTAAAATTATTTCATTATATTAAACATATTTATGTATGTATATATATTTTAGACTTCAGATTAGAATAGGAGTGGGAGAAAATGCATTTCCTTTACCAATGATGATCTGCTTCCTAATTCTTTATGCACTTAGGGAATGTTTGCCATGTCCCAGGAGAATGCTGCCTGGAGGTGTAGGTGTTTTTCCATCTTTGTGGGTAATATGTTTTCAGAGAGATACTCAGTCTCACAAAAGTTACTGATGGTCTCAATTCAAGACTAAATGCAAACTGTGTATCAGCTGTTAAATGGCAGCTCATACTCCTGCACTCAGGGTTCCTGCCTGGAGGACAGCCCGAAGGAAGAAAGAACTGGAAGGTATACCACTCTCTGGTAAGAATCGAGGGAGGCTAATGAAGAATTTATGTGACTTGGGTGATGATTGTAGCGTAGTTTACAATATAATTGAGTTAATGGAGAAAAGCATGGCTCTCAAATTCCAATGTTTCATTATTAATAATTTTTAATATATTTTCAAAAACAGTTTGAATATTTACAAATACCTTTGAATGTTGAGAATGGTGACAGATGCGCCAACAGTAATGAGAAAGCCAGACAGCAAGGACCTTAGGTTCACACGGACTCTTTTGCACGTGAACTGTGCCATTTTATACACATAGACATTTACCTAAATTATTCCTTTATGGAAATGTGAGCACCAATAGCTAGGAATCTTTCCATGTATTGGCTCCTGTTTGGGGGAGTAGTTAAATGTTTTAGGTCCTCAGAGTACATTTAATGCACAAGGAAGTATCAATAATTGATTCCATTATCAAGCTTCTATTAAATCCCCCTTTTCAAGAAAAATGATAAAATAACTAAGGTATAGCCAAACCTTTCTCTAATGGCTGTGGCAGCAGTCCGCTGTCCTGAAAGCAAGGACCTCATTCTTCTCTCTGGGTTACCTACATACCCTCCACTTGGCTGAGAACTTGCTATTCTCAACTGGCATTGCTTAGTATGGATTCAACAGGTTATCTGGAATATTTTACATAGTGTGTGAATCATAATTTTTATTTATTCAACTACATATATTTCCTATTATATTGGAGTGCAAAAACACAATTCTGGAAGTTATTCTTTAGCAAATGTTTGTGTTTTATTTAACCCATTAATGGTAGAATCATGTAAAAGACAAAAGAGCTGATTCCAAGAGCATTTGGAGAACAGGCATTTATATAGCTAGGCAAAAAAGCAAAGCAAGCTGAAACAGGATGCTAAGTCAGGCACAAGCTGGTGAAATTTCTACAGGGCAATAAAACCAAATCATTTTTGCTGTGAAGCTCTTGACCAGGTAGAAATTCATAACAATGTATTAATTTATACAGGTTACTTTCTATTATAACACTATGGGGCTGCAAGCTCCTGTGGCTCAAAGGGGTAGGGCGCCAGCCCCATATGCTGGAGGTGGCGGGTTCAAACCCAGCCCCAGCCAAAAACTGCAAAAAATAAATAAATAAATAAATAAACAAACAAACAGAACACTGTGGGGCTACAAACTGCCTGCTTCTTTATTGGTATTGTTAGTTAAATATCTGTGATACTACCCAAGACTATTAGATTAAGATCAAGTAGGGTAATTAGAAAATGCTCTAGCAGGCTATCAGAGAATAAAGCAATCACCATTTTGCCCACTTTTCCACATTTGGGTTGATTTTGGTTTTGTCCAGGTAATTGAATGGCCTGGGGGAGGGGGGGACAGAGAGAAAGTCCATCTTTTCTTTCTTTTTCTTTCAGTTGACTGGTTAGCCTTTGCAACCATAGAGCTGTACATAGTGTTGTTTTCACACCACAACATTTTTTTCTTGAGAATTCTGGGCTTCATCAATGGAATTGACTTTCAGAAAAGAAAAATTCCCATTACTAGGGGATAGAGGGAGATAGTGTGACTTGGTCAGCAATTGTAACATAGTGTAAAAAATAACCAAATCATTGGATAAGAGTCAAGCTCTATGAACTAGACCAAGTGCATATGCTATTTTTAGGCTAGACAGTCAGGAATAAAAATGTAACTTCCTATATTTTCCCAAACCTGAACTTAATATCTATATGAACTGATTTTAGAAAACATAATTAGCCTACAGGTAAATTTCAATACGTGGGTAATTTCTGTATCATTCAAACTTAAAGTTTGACGAATTGAGGATTGTTCTTCTGTTTTCCTGGGTGGAATTTTTGTTCCAAGGGCCTAGTCAGCATTATGGCCCTGGGACCGGCATTGATCTGTTTACTGACTGTGGTCATTCTCCCACCACAGTGGTGTCCAAAGTGGCACAACCGTACCCGACTTCCAGGTCCTAGTTGATGTGGCCGTGTCCCCTTCACAAGAAGGCAAAGGGCGAGCTTTCTCCATAGGGAGCTGTCTTGCTCTGTCACCTTACCCTCTCAGGGACATCGGGAGGGTTGACCTGCTCTTTCTCACCTCTCCGGGCACAGGGTTTAGGCATTTAGCAGGAGGTCTTTGCTCTGACACCCCATGGAGCTATTTCTACTGCCCCACTCTCTGCCCCCAGTGCCACAGTGGTACAGGGAACATTAGCGTGACTGCATCCTCTCAAAGTCGCCCGTGGGGTTGGGGCAGTCAGCCTCATCCCTCTTGAATCCTCAAATTCTCTGTCATCCAGCTCTCCGCTCCTCACTGCTCTCACCCCAGACTCTGCCCAAAGTGAGCTGAACTTTGGATCTCTCCTGAGGCCTTCTTTTCTTCCTGTGTCCTCATCCTCCATCCTCAGAGAACCTTTATCTCTCCCACCCAGGAGAAGCAGGAAGAAGAGTTTGTTCAAAGACAGTTTTTGAATCTCTCTGCCTTCTGTTAGGCTATTGATTTTTAAAGCCCAGAAATTTTCTCTGTTTCCTTGTTCCTCCCTGCCACTTCATCTTGGGGCAGCGCCCCCTGCACACTCTGCTGCTGGACTGGAGCAGGCTCATGGAGTCAAAAATGAGTGTGGGAAATAATACAGCAGTAAATTTTCCACAGAGCATCTTACCATGTGTATAAAGTAGCTATTTCTAGGAATTTTGATTTCAAATATCCTGTGGTTGTATTTTATATTCCACAAAAAAGAAAGAAAGAAAGAAAAATACCCTAAAGAGATAGCAGTTTTAAAGTTGGAAAAAAACTAACCTCAAACACCCTAAAAAATATTAAACCTGGACAGGATGTAAGGCACATTACACAAATGAGATTCAGCCAGAATTTGAGAGTTCGAAGCAGTCTTGCCTCTGTGGCCCTTAAGCAGCTTGTTTCTGAAGTTTCAAATGAAAGCAAATTTGTTTCCTGCTCACCCAGAAGGTGAAAGGAGCTGATGCTTTGACTCAGCTTCCAGCCATCCTGTGGAAAATTCTTGCAGTGGTGGGGGACAGCAGGGGACCTGTGCCAGGCCTGCTGCATTATAGTATCTCATCCCATTCTCCAGCCTCCTGCTCGCCATCTTCTCGGCTGCTTCCCTTTCTCTTTTGGATGGGACATTATTCTCTTAATCACTCAGCCCCAAGCTTCAGCAGTTCCATCTTCAGCTCCCTGCACACAGTCACCACACGGTGTAGACTCATCCCCCCCATAGTGTCTGTCACCTCAGCCCCCTTCATTTTATTCCCATTTTCAAATGAAGAAACATGGTCCAAAGACATTGTGACTCAGTGAATACCCTCTCTGCTGGTTCTTGGCAGAGAGAGAATATTTACGCCAGGCCTTCTGACTTTAGCTCTCGGCCTCTTCTCTTGAGGTCACCTTTCCTGAAATACAATCACACTTAGGGCTCCTCACCACATATGACCCCTGACTACCTCTTCAGCTGTGCAAGTACTGTACCTTTTTGTTGCGCTGCACACCAGCTACACTGGACGCTTTGCTGTTTTCCAAATGTGGCTTTAACTTAACAGACTCTGCCCGTTGTTGGAACTGTTCCTTCTATTAGGGAGCCAACATATAAATACATCTCCCATCACATGCAATTCATGCCCTGTGCCTACCGAAGGCCTTCTAACTCTCTGCGCTCTGCTCAAATGTGAGCACCCACTCTTTCCCCCCCATCCATGGTTCTCTGGAGGACCCTCCCCTAAAACCTTTATGAGTGCCACATCATCTACTACAGACCCAGGGATTGATTACTGAACATTTGTAGATTTGAAATACAATTAAGGTACTTTATTTTGTTGTTACAAAAATAAAGAAGAGAGCGTGAATTTGTATTGTCTTTTGCCAGGATAGCTGGTGCAATGTAGAGAAGTTCATGTGTGTTTTGGCCTCATTCATTAAAAAATATCTTTTTTCCTTCTTCACAGACACAGCCTTTCTTTTCTTCTGTTGTCCAAAAATTTCTCATTCTTAACAGAGAGAATTCAGAGAACTAATAGGTTGATACCATATCTTGATCATCTGGGAGAATGCAGTGTAATCCATTTTTCGTTCAGTTTGTAGTAATTAAAAGCTTCAAGGTATGCCTTGAGTATTGTAGTTTCAATTTTGTAAATAAGTCTGAAGTCATCAGGACTGGGCAACTAACTGCACTGTTTTATTATTGTACTATGAGATAAAACAGAATAGGGTATACAGTGCAGGACAAAGACCTGATGCTTTTAATTTACATATATGTACTTTCCCCAAATATTTATTTTAGTCCATTAAATGTTCAAAGGGATAGGTAGAACATCATGTTAACAGTAGCAACCCTTTCAAGTAAAGAAACAGTATTTCAGGCTGGCAGGGAGTGTAGACATGATTTTGCATTTGCAACAATGAGAGGGATTGTCTGTGATCACACAGCCTCCTAAGGATGGTTTTAGGAGGAAAAGTGGGAGCCCTTTAACTCCCATATACACCAATAGTGTTTTGGGGTCCACTTGATTTCATGTCCCAACACTCACTTGCTCCATATTCTTGGTTGGGCATTTTCTTTAATTTCCCTAAGGCTCAATTGTCTTGCTCAGTTTTGGGCTGTGATAGGAAAACATTATAAACCAGATGGCTTATAAATAACAAGAGATTCATTTCTCACAGTTCTGGGGGCTAGAAGTCTAAGATCAAGGCACTGCAAGTTCATGTCTGGCCAAAGCCTGCTTCCTGGTTCACAGATGACTCTTTCAAGCTGTGTCCTCACTCAGGGGAAGGGGTGACTAAGCTCCCTCTCGGCCCTTTTATGAGGTCACTGATCCTATTAACGAGGCCTCTGCACTCCTGATCTAGGTACCGCCAAAGGCTCTGCCCCCTGATAACATCCCCTTGGGGTTTAGGATTTCAACAGTGAATTTTAAGGATCTGGAAACATTCAGACTGTAACACTCAATGTCCTCATCTGTAATATGGGGGATAAAAGCAGTTGCCCTGCAGAGTGGCTGTGTGGGTCAGATGAGATAAATGTATAAAATGCTTCCCAGTGTCTTGCCCAAGTCCATGCTGAGAAAGCCCTGCTCTTCCTGCATGTCGTCCTGGCTGACACAGCAGAGGGGAAAATAGCTCTTTACTGCCATGCTCACCATGGAGCAGGCGTCCTCAAACTGCGGCCCGTGGGCCACATGAAGTGGTGTGAATTGTATTTGTTCCCGTTTTGTTTTTTACTTCAAAATAAGATATGTGCAGTGTGCTTAGGAATTTGTTCAGTTTTTTTTTTTGTTTGTTTGTTTTTTTAACTATAGTCCGGCCCTCCGATGGTCTGAGGGACAGTAAATTGGCCCCCTGTTTAAAAAGTTTGAGGACACCTGCCATGGAGTAAGCTAGCAAATATAATTACTTTTTTTACTCTTGACACTTTTAAGTAAACTAAACTACCTCTTATAGGGAATTTTTTATTTCTAAGTTTTAACACACTAGTCAAATTTACTATTTTAAAAGAAACTATAAAAGCAAACAAAATATTCCAATATTTTAAACTTGAATTTTATTTAAATTTTAAGGGGACAAAATGCCATATACACTTTACAATAGGAAATATCACATAGATACTAATTATGGGCATATTATGTATGACAGGCATTACACATGAACTATGATCATCCTCACTGGTGGCTGTTGAAGGAAAAATTGTTTTAGTAAAAATATTCTTAGGACAAAATTGTAAAAATAAATATATGCTGATTTTTTTGGTGCATATTTAGGAAGTATATTATTTTCATTGAGCTAATCTGAAAGGTTTATTGAGAGGGAATGCTTTCAAACTAGATAAAAGGTATGACTGACATTAGCCATGAATGTAGTAGATATTATTCTTGAAATGAAGCATAAAATATGTATTTGGATTTTTATCATTTTTGTTTTCCTAAAATTATTAACAGCTAAGTAAGTATACATTTGGGGATAGAAGAATGTAAAAAAAATTGTGAGATTCAATCAGGTAGAAAATGAGGAAATCAGGTACCTAGTATTACCTGAATATCAAGGAAATCAAGAGAGTTTGCAAACATTATAGCTAGACTCTTCACACATCATTTCAGTCCCAAATTTTCTTTCTCTCTCAAGCCTAACTCATGTTATGGTTTAGTAATCCTGCACCCAATAGTGTTGAACTGATGATGGGATCCCAGCTTGCCTTGATACAGTAGTAGCAAGCTCTATGAAATTGTTCCAGTGGCACCTGAGTCTAGATGATGGGGATAGGAAAATGCCCTTTAAATAGAAAAGAAATAACAGATTAGGTGAAAATACTTTTAACATATGAAATGCAATAAAAGGATTAGTATTCAGAATATGCAAAGAGCATTTACCAATCAATAAGAACAAGAAAGCATGGGGTACAAGCAAGAAGTTCACCAAAGAAGTACAATAACCTCACATTTAGTTAAATAAAAAAAAAAAAAAAGAAAAAAATGAGATTGGAAATATTTGAAAGTCTGGTAATATGTAGTGTTAACCAAGGCATAGAAAAATGGATTCTTTTCTGGTTAGAGTATAAAGTGATCCAGCCACTTTAAAATGTATTTGCTATAATAAGAAATGTGTATATCATAGGGCCTAGCTAGTTCACGTCTCCTTATCTACTCTAAAATAATTCTTGTACTTATTATGCACAATGAGGCTGCAGACATGAGCTACAGCATTATTTATAATCATTGACAAATTGAAAGCAAAGTGCCTATAAAGATAGAAGTGGTTGTGTAAACTCCAGAACATGCAATACTATTGCAGTATACTCCATAGTTATAGAGAACGAACTACCACTGGGTGTGTTGATAAAAAAGGCATCTCCATGGTTGAGTGAAAAAAAACAAAAACCCAACTGTAAAGCAGTTTATACGATAGTCATGTGTTACTATTAGTTTAAAAAGAAAGAGACGGAGGGAGGGAGGCAAGGAACAGAATAGGATAGAATGGAAGGAGAAAGAAGTAGTACTGTAGATTTTCTGTAGTAGTGTCTTTCAAACTCCTGGAAGTGACCATCAACCAGAAGCATATTTTTAATCTTGACCGAGTGGACCCTTGCAATACACCCTGAATTCTTTTTATCTAGTCTTAATGCATTCCCTTCCATTTTATAAAATTCTGGTCATGACCTGTTAAATTTATTTCAGATCTCAACTGTAGTTTGAACAATACTGCTTTGAAACACACATGTATGTACACAAATGGATGGAAAAGTGACCAGAAGGCAACACTCTACTTTAATATCAGAGGTTACTGCTGGCCAAGTGGTGGCTTCTGGGGGTCTTCAGCATCATTTGCAATACTAATGTTTCTGTTTGTTTGCTCGCTTGCTTATTTTTACAGGGGCATATGTAATTAAACATTTAAAATTGTTTTTTAGAGAGTAAGCAATTAGAACTATTTTCAGAGGTCAAATATTTACTGGATTGAGAGGGTCATGGTCAAATATTAAGAAAAATAATTTTCAAGTAAAATTACATAGTTGATTAGTTCAGAAGGCCAGCATTCTAGCTCACTCTCTGTTTTTGTATTTAGGGCCACAGATGGGCACATTCTGGTGGCAAGGTAGAGTCAAACCTGTGTGATATCTCACTCAAAATGTCATCACAAAACTAAGAACTCTCTGCCATGCTGTGAGATTTTAACTCATTACCTATGAATGTTGCATTTATAATTAAAAACCATAACATCATTAAAATAAAAACCTGAAGACCTTCATTTTCAGAAAATGCAAAGCTAATGTTTCTGCAGCAGCATCAATTTGACCGTATTTCACAGTGTTTAGTTTTTGGTATGAGTCTAGACAAACAAACAGTTAGACTTTAAGAATTATTTCTGCAAGGACCATCGCTTGGGCATCTATGCAGACTAGAGCAGACAACTCCAAGTCTTTATTTTCTATTTTATAGACACATTAATCCTTTCTGATTTGCCTTGACATTTTTACCTTAAGGGTAATTTATTAAACCTCGTATTAATGATCAAATAATTGACACTTTAAAGGAGCTAGATACAGTGTCCAGGAGAGATATATCTTTAAATTCCAAACACCTAAACAAGGTATTATTGAAGATGAACTAGAATTAGATTATTTCTTATGCTAATTTCTTAGCTAACTAAAGATATCCATCAAGAAAGTATTTCTTTAAATGATTATATTTTATTCTTTATTGCATTTTGTGTCTAAACATAAATTTTCATAGCTTATGATAAAACAAGTTGACTCTTTTAAACAACCACATTAAATTTTCTCTTTGAATGTGTTGAAAACAAAATATTTATGGTAAAATATGCAAGCTCTCTCAGAAAGCACTAATGTGAGAATTATTTTTTAAAAAAAATCCTAGCTGTTGCTAAGCAATGATTATATTCATTTTTAATTTCATAGAGGCTCGATGTTGTATAAAGAGAAAAAATAGTGTCTTTGGGACATTTTTTTCAAAAAGGGATATTGGCAAGGAGCACCCTCCCTTTAAAAGAGTCTGATTCTCTAGGTTAAGGGGAATATGGGAAAGAGAAGACAGAGGAAGAAAAAGGAAAGAGGAAAATACACATCACTGACCTTCCTGAATCCTCTCCATTTTCTCCAGGGTGGTGCAATGAGTGAAAGGAGGCCAAGGTGGACTTTTAGCTAAGCTAGAGATCAAAGCCATTCTTTTAAATAGCCTCATATTCTACATGTTAAGAATGGACCATTTGTGGCTATCACGCAGGAGGCTGGGGCAGCAACCCTGTGCAGTCTGGTAACAAATTGGCCTGAAACTGTGAAGGTGTTGACTCTATGATGAGAATTCAGGGCAGATTATAAATGTGTCTTTTCTAGGCCTGGAAAGAAATCCAGGTAAAAATTATAATTTGTAGTAATCAAGAGATTGAAAGTTACTTATTTTAGCTAAGAGGGTTTTGAGGTGTTTTTTTTTCTTCTTCTCTTTTGTAAGATTGCCTATTCACTGATTACATTTGTTAGTTTGAATAAAATTACTTTTAAAACATGATTTTTAGGACACATTGAATTAAAAATTTTAAAGCATGATAGACTCTTCTTTAGACATGTCTGAAGTCTGGTTTTTCAGTGATCACAGTGTCCAAGGCACCACTGACTTTTGATGGCAACCTGCTATCATTGAAAACAAAATATCCCAAGAGATAAACAGTCCTTCAGGTGTTATTGCAGTTAATATGATTGTTACTGAGAAGGAAGGGGAAGATACTGTTTATTTCTCCCAAAATACTGTCGTGTTAACGGGGTCTCTGCAAACTGTCTCATTGATAGGGTGAAGTCTTTGTTGTAAATTTTTGTCAGAATTTTACTTCACTTTCTGCTGCTGTCACTTTTGGAAAAGAACTTGACTAACAGCAGAATTTTATTACCCACAGCATCTGCAGGAATTGCTGTGTCCCAGAGGAAAGTACGTCAGATCAGTGATCCTATTCAGCAGATACTAATTCAGCTGCACAAAATCATCTACATCACACAGGTCAGTGTTCTGGCTTTGTGTTTTAGTTCCATCTTAAATGCAAATTCAGTGTTAGTATTGCTGAAGAAGTTATTTTGTGGGCCTTTCAATTAGAGTTAATACTTGTTCTTGTCATCTCTAACGGCAAATCTTTGGGGACACTGGCTCAGCAGCAGACTGGGGATGGAGTAGGAGACAGGCGCCTACGCCGCATCTTCCCTGTGACTCCCGACCTCCTGTCTCCTATTAGCGTCCAACCCCAAACAAACCTCAACACAAATCACCCTTCATTCTGGGGTGGAAGTGAGGACAGCTGAGATTCTTTGTCTATAAGCAGCTTTACTGTGGGGAAGAAGGAGGAAAATAGTGCCCACCAACCACGACCTTTCTGAGAAAGCCAAACTGCACAAAGTCCAGAACTGTTAGAATTTCCTCTTTGTAAATCTCAGCGACTCCTAGGTACTAAGGAACAGTCAATGCTGAGAAGTGGCTGTTAATTATTGACAGAAATCTGTCAAGGGACAAATAATTTAAATGTTCATTTACTAAAAAATAAATGTACTATTTACTATTAATAGTATTAATAGTACTATGTACTATTAATAATAAAAGAAATTTTTGTAGACAAGTGCAGACATTTGAACATGAAAATATAATTTTTTAAAGTTTAAGTTTGTATGTTTTGCAGCTTATTAATTAATGTATTATTTGACATATAAAATTATTAAGTGCCTATTATGTGCCAGATACTATTCTAGGCACTCAAGATATATCAGTGAAGAAAACACATAAATATTCTTTAACCCTAAGACTCAAAGAGCCAATGGGGAGAGGCTGTCAGTTGCCCGCTATGACAATTCCAATTACAACTGTAGGTCTGAAGAGAAATGTCACTGGGTCAATGAAACAGCTTGGCCCATTGTAAGTAAAAGTTGGACTAATACTCCATCACCTATTGACTTCTTTTCTCCAAAAACCCATTTTGATTGGGGTACCACACTGACATTATAAGATTCTAGGAATTACTGTCAGTTTACAACCAATATCTATTATTCCCAGAAAGCCTGTGTATTTCCTTTTCCCCGGCTAACAGTCACTCTAGTAAATGGCTGAAAGTCTCTTTGAGGAAGGCTTGGAGGTAAATGTATAGTATATACTTGTAGTAATACTTCAGGGCCCTTCCTCAAGGGGTTTCAACTTCCCTGTTAATCAAGCAGCTCTGAGTCTTTGAGTTGACTTACATCTGGAAACCATGGGAGAGGCTTTGACTCTCCACTGTGGCAATGGAAATTCAGGCCAGGTTTTTCATTTTGTTTTGTTTTTAATTTCAGATTAATGCAAGTATACAACTAGATTACAATATTTGTTAGGTAGAGTCCCTCTTGTAGTTGTGTCCCACACCTAAGAGGTGTGCCATATTCCCTGACATTGTGCCCATTAGGTGGGAACACACCACTCCTCCTCCCTCTTCCCCTATTCCTAGTTCCTTCCCTCCTCCTTCCCCCATCTTGAATTGAATTAAGTTGTTCTCTTGTGTGGGCATGTATTAGATCATCTACTGGCTTCATATTAGTATTGAGTACATTAGAATTTTGCATTTTTATTCTTGTAATACTTTACCAAGAAAAACATGTTTCAACTCCATCCCCCAGGTTAATACAGAAGATATAGTCTCCATCTTTTTTAACGGCTGAATAGTATTCCATGGCATACATATGCCACAGTCTTTTAATCCATTCCTGGGTTGAGGCATTTAGGTTGTTTACATATCTTGATCAGGCCTGGTTTCTGTCCATCAGACCTAGAATTTCTTTTCTGTTAAATAGATCAATTGATACACTAGTAGGCAGTCCAGCTATTTCTTTTCCATGAACTTGCTGGGCAATTAACCACCAGGAAGGTCTCTGTGGGCCAAGGCATTCTAATTAACAGTACAGCCCTACTGTCCTTTATAGTAAATTCTTCCAACTTGTCATTGGTGGTTAATTTCTGTCATTTGGCCTTTCCCAATTGGATCATTGGAATCACATATGCTTCAGTGTCACCCTGACCTACAAAAGAGAACAACTATAAAGCTTTTCAAGGATGCTGGTACCCCCTCTGCAACGTGTGTTTCTCATGCCTTAGTGAAAACAGCAGCTTAGGGGGTTCTTGTTGAATGTGTCTGGGGAGTGGATATGCAAATCACACACATAAATCCACCTCATGTTGCTATCATTCTAAGCCTTTGAATTCTCCCCTCATACATGCCAGAGGAGCTCTGGCATTTCACTCGCACTGACTCTGAATTTCATTAAACTCTGACCCTAGTTAGGATTTGATCTTCCTTGTCGTGGGTCTTATGAGGTGAACATCCCTATTTAAGACATTTGTCCCAGATGAGGCAATCATAAAGTTTTTAAACAAAGAAAGACTTGTCTTCTCAGAGACAGGGTGTGACAAGCTATTTTCACTAACAATGAAGGCTCAGAGCAACTTGGGTTTCAACATTGTTAGTTTTATCTGGGTCCTACAAAATATCCTTACTCCAAGTTTTAGGATCCTATTTTTTCTAACTTTCACAAGAGGAATTTGATGAGGTGTGAATTCAACTGACACTGTAATTTAGCACCCTGCCTGATTGAATTTTGCATTTGATTATCAGCCATATAAGTGCCATCAAAGCAGAAAACAACAGATTCTTTTAAGAGTGTCATAGATTCTTTCCAGGTATCAGACCATGATGACTTAAACTGAGATTTAAAGGACCCAAGCTTGTCATTTTCTTTCTGCAAGTGCTCCAGTGCACTTGGAAGAATCCACACTATCCCATAGTCCTTGTCACCCACATCACCTGACAGTCAAGAACAGCAGCCATTGGGGTTTTCAAGGCACCTGCTCCACCTGGCCTTTTGTCAAGGTCATAACCTGCTTAATCGTGATGCCACTTCATGCTGTGGATCACTGTCATCCCATGTCTTATTGGCAATAATCAAACAAAACTCAGCGCTGAAATCAATTTCAACAGCATAATCAATCTAATTCCCAAATCCTGTCTGTATGAGTTTTTCTCCTGAGACATTTCTAGAACCTATATCTGTATTAGTGAAAGTCCAGCCAGACATCACACAGTAACTTCAAGAGGAAAGGTTTAATATAAAGAATTGTACTTTAACAGAGTATTATCTACTAAAGAGGGGAAGAGAAGGCTAAAAAATATAGGAAAAGCAGATATGGAAGTCATAATCTCAGGGGCTGACTCAGAGCACCCAAGAAGGAGACAAATACGGAAATGGACACTTCCACCCTGGGCTGAGGTCCAGACCTCACTAGAAAGGTCAGGAACACTTGCTAAGATGCTATGCTGGAGACATTTGAGGTGAAGTGTCCCTTTGAGATACCAGGGCAAGCTACCCGCAGTGAGGCCCATGCTGTGGAACTTGATGGGAATGATCATGTGAGGGTGTTCTGCTGAGAAGCACCCTTGGGAGGACCAGGGAGGCAACCCCCTGATAGGTGCTGCTCCCTGGGACTCTCTGGGGAGCTGCCAGTAGGGTGGGTGCCACTGGATCTGACTGAGCACCAACCTCTAGGGGTTCCACATGTGCTGTCCACTGGGAGCTGCTGGAGTAAGGGAAGACAGAAGCATCACTGGAAGCAGAGACAAACCCCACTCCCCCTGTGTCCCTGCATTGCCCACTACTGACACAGCTTAGCACCTTGCTGCTGGCGAGGGAGAAATGTCCTAGCATCCCAAGAAGGACAGTTAAAGGTGGGCTTGGAGCTGACAGCATTGATGTCTGGCATGCATAGCCTGGGAGAATGAGCCAAGCAAGTGTCTCCCTTGGTCCCTCGCTGCCTGAATCCTCATGGCTTTTCCTCTGCCTGGGAGGGAGTCATTCAGCCTGGGGCTGAGTAGCTTGGCTCTTATCTATCACGTTTTGTCCAAATCTGGTGTTCTTTTCAGTAAGGCTGACAGCTGTCTTTTTTGAGGAACAGGAGGCTAAAAAAAGTGATTACTTTCCTCTCCATTTTCTGCTGTCAACCTTTCTATGGGGCAATCACACAGTATTGTCTAACTGATTAAATGAAAAAGGGTAAAGGGGTGTAGGGAAGGGTGTTTATGGGATGGAGAGAAGCTTAATCTGCCATGTCTATACTAAATTAAAATGTTATGTTCAAAATGTGTTTCCATTTCAATTCTGATAATAGAAATATGAGAAAAGCATTGTTAACTTTAATGTTATGCTTTTTAGTTGCCTTAATTATTAATTATTAAATTGAGAGAAATATTGTTTGAAATTTAAGTATAGTTTCCATATGACTTTTATGTAATAAAAAATCTTTTTAATGTATATATTTCATTTCTTTATTGGATTTGAAAGCATTTTAAAAGCAAGAATGAAACTAAGTATCTTATTATTATGCTTTTAAACTGCCCGGTAACAAATGATTTCATATATTGTGGCAAGATGGCATTCCTTGCTCCAAGTTCAGATATAACTATTATGATTATTAAAATGTGTTTCAAGAATTCTTTAAAGTTTAGGACATTGCACATAGTCAAGGATGATTCCCTTTTGGGGAACTTTAACTTAAAGTTAAATAAAGTCAATGTCTTTCAAAGAGAGAGGAAAAATACACATCTAAACATTATATCAGTGTATTTGCTACAGGTTGAAGACCATGATCAATTTTTTCTCTCAGCTAACTGCAAAGGAAAACTATTGAAAATAAGGCTAAATTGACAAAATAAACAAACCAAACCCTTCTTGTTCAGGGATTTATTTACTAGGTAAATTCTGAGAGGCTTATAGTTGGTGACTGTCCTATAGGGCCGGGTACCCCCTAACAACCCTGGTGAACTTACAGGGACATAAATCGTGAAAATCAACTAAATCCAACTATTTTACAAAGCGGGATGTTAAAATCCTTATCCTGCCTTTGAAAGACCCCCCGAAGGGAGACCCTCACTCAAATCTCGGGACGGCGCGGCGCCCAAGGACTCACGAGAGACCACACTTGATGCAAGAACACACCAGGCTTTATTCAGGGAAAGCCAGAGCTCTGGGGCCGACACGTATCTCATGCAGGAGACAGAGGAGTCGACCCTGAACTCAAGAAGGGAGCTCTTTTTATAGGGTTCTGGAAGAAGCGGGAAGAAGCGGGAAGGAATGGCGCG
>CAUYPK010156887.1:0-145612 GCA_963574355.1 Loris lydekkerianus
TCACCTGAAGGCTATAACCCAACTATACCTCAAGACTATGAGGAAAGGACCAAGGAAGGGGAAGGGAGGGGGGAGGTTTGGGTAGAGGGAGGGTGATGGGTTGGGCCACATCTATGGTGCATATTTTTATCTATAATAAAAAAATAAAAAAAATAAAAAATAAAAAATAAAAAAAAATAAAACCTAAAAAAATAAATATATAAAATCTAAAAAAAAAAAAAAAAATGGTAAGGGAGATTTTATTCTGGACTATAGCAATGTGTGTCAAGACTATCACAGCAGCAGAGAGACCTGCTGAACTTGTAAGCAGCAGAGACAGCAGGGGGTTTATAGCCAGTAAGCAGAAGGAGGGGTTGGTGGACAGAAAGTGACAGAGAGAAGACATCAGGGGTAAGGGATTCTTGCCAAACTGACTTGCCATGATTCCTACTAAAACCAGGCCAAGGACCCAGACATCAATAGTAGGGGAGGAGGAATCTGGTCAGATAGTGAGGGCCAGCACACATCAAAGGTGGAAGATTCTCGGTGGGCTGACTTAGCAGGTGTCTTGATAAAAACAGGGTTTGGGCAGACTGAAGACAGGGCCCAAAGAGGAGGTCTAGGCCAAAAGAGGGCTCTGGAACTTGCTAAAGTTCAGTCAAGGAGAGAGCCTTGTTACTCTTGAGCATGATTCTTAACTTCTATCCTGCACAAGGGTATTGGGAAGATGGCACAAGGCCTTGCCAGCTGCAGGGGAGCCATATGGCAGGAACCCAGGCTTGGTCTGCTCTACACACTATGTGGACATTTTGCCTAAAGGGCCAGAGAGTAAATATTTCAAGCCTGCAGATTATAGGGCCTTTGTTGCAATCACTCAACTCTGTCACTATGGTGTGAAAGCAGACATAATGAGCAATGTAAGATGAATGAGAAACAGCATTCTAAAAAAACTTTATTTACAAAAACAAGATGTGAACTTCAGAACATAGTCTTCTGATCTCTGTCTAAAGAGGGAGACATTCTGATTAATGCAAAGGTACAGGGTAGACTAGTGGTACAACTTTGGCAGGTCTTGTATACTGTCCCCTCCACATTACTCATCACTATCATCGTCATCACTGACTGTACGCTCCAGGGATTAATGCATGTGTAGTGTAATTACAAACCATTTTGGAATAAAGTAGATATAAATGTTTTCACAAATGTTACCTTGTGTGACTTTCACAAGGTTCTGGTCTATGTGGTATTTGGGGCAGGGATATAGGGAGGGACAGTGTCTCTGTTGGTGCCAATACCCCATGAAGATGAAAAATGCCTCTACACAAAACACACATGGATGATCCCAGAGATGTCCTCCTGGGCACAAGCCTCTCCTCTCCAGCCCTGGAACAGGACAGAACGTGGTTGCATTGGCCCTACTCACTCCTGAAGATGGGCAATTAGACACAGCAGGTGGTAGAGAAGAGGAAAACATCACGAAAGTAGCCAAGGGTTGGCCAACCCCATAGAAGGGAGATGCACACAGATGGCTAGAAGGTCTCACATTTAAGAAAATAAAGACAAACCCTTGGGGACATGGGCAATCAGCAACAGAATGAAAAATGTGGGTGCACAGAGTCAAATGCAGATTTTGGTGAATTTCTGACCCACGAGTGAGGCAAGAGCTGCATTCTTTGAATCATGCCGCAGCCTTGCTACTCCCTCAGTTCCCTCCACTCCCATGTGGAGGTTTGTTGGATTCACTGTGGCACCACCATGGTGCTAGCATTCTCATTGCAGGAGACCTGAAGCTTTGGGAAGCCACAACTGCTGAGGTCTCTTCCACTTTGCACACTTCATATTTGAGCCATCACCCAATCTATTCAGTACTGACATCCTATTAAGGAAAGTGCCAGTAATCTAATAGTTCATCCTATCCTAGACCAAAAATTTCAGAATGTTTAAAAAGAAGACAACTCTGCTCCCACCTTTTCTGGGTCAATGGACTATTTTATAAAATGTCAGCTTCATCTCTATCATTACAATAATAACTGTAATGACATGCTTTGAGCTCTTTGCTCAGCCAGAGGTCTTTCAGCACATCATTGCAGTTATTATTGTAATGATAGAGATGAAGCTGAAATTTTATAAAATAGTCCATTCCAGATGAATATTTCCAGCTGTTCCTCTCTTCCACACATCTGTATTTCTTTCTTGAATTCAGACTAATTTTTGTATGGGAACATGAAAGCTCAATTAAGTTTGAGACTGGGTTCAGCACAGGTAAGTAAGCCTCTTGGATACACAGGGCCTCTGACAGATGGTGAACTCCCATTCCATTCATCTAAGGTCAACAAAGACTAACATTGGGGCTTCTCCCATGTTACAGAGCCAGAGGCTGGAGGAGCAGTGTAGGGATCCCAGGCCTGCCTGATGTCACAGGCAGATTGCTCCATACAGTGGTTTGAAGATTAAACAAGATGCCAAATGCAGAGCCTTAGCACATTGTCTGGCACCTAACAAGCCTTTAGTAAGTTGAAAGTCTTCCCAGATCTCACAGGTAGAAGGTGATAGAGCTGGGATTGAGAACTTGGCTTGGATTCTAAAATCCCTCCCATTAACTACAGATTAATCACTGGCCTTTCGCGTTTTGGTTGAGGCCTAAGCAACATCATAGGGGAAGCATGACGTCCTCTCCATCATTTGCATTTCATTCTTGGATGCATTAATTCACTCACTCATTACCTGTCCATCCATCTACCCATTCATTAATTCTCTCATGCATCCACTTCTTCATTCCTCCGTCCTTCCATCTACCTATCCATCCAATAAGCATTCATGGACCATGACCTTCCAGTGCAAGAAACACAAAGTAAACAGTCCTGAAGTTGCCAGACTGGTGCTGAAATGGAGTTAGGAACGGCAGGGATAAGGCACTGGAAATTGTGAGGTAGGAGCACCTGAGTGTCTAAGGAGGTGACACCGGATGTACCAGGTTTGGGGACTTGGAGGAGGCAGAGTTCACCAGAGAAGGAAGAACTGTGGAAAGATAGCGGTATGCACAGAGCCGGGAGGTGCCTGGGAAATGCTTAGCACTCGGGAAAGCCAGAGAGTTAGCTGGACAGCTGGGCAACAGCAAGATCTTGCAAGATGTCAGAGAGTGGGCAGAACAGCCAGGCATGTACCCATTTGTCAATGTTTTCCATGTAATGGAGCACACGATGGTATACCTATGGAGTTATACCAAACAGCAAGGTACCCTCCTCCATGTCCTCAGAGGCTGAAGGAGTTTTCTGCTGAGTAGCTGTGTTTGATCACTCTGCTTCAATGCCTATATCAAGTTTCATGGCAGCAGATGGGCTCTCAGTTCCTTCCCTCCTCATATAGTTTCCCCTGGATGGGTTCAGAACAAGGTCCTACAGGACTCCGTGCCCTCCATGGTATCACTCCTCCCAGGGCTCCATGCCCTCCACAGTTTCATCCCTCCTGCTGGACCAGCCCCGTCTCCCACACTCCTTCCACTTAGTTCTAGATCATTCTAGATTCTTAGGGCACTTGTGTCACCCACCACTGTGCCTTTGCAGACTCAGTCCCAGAACTCCCTGCAGTCTTTCCCAGGAGCACACAAACCCTCCTGCTTTCTCTGCCCTCTTTCTCAGACTCCTCTTAGTTGGTGATAGACTGACGAGACTGACTCCTACTTTTCTTTGTCATTTTTGTCTTATTTTCTATCTTTGTGATTCTTTACTCCACTCTCTGGGAGATTCCTTGACTTTAAACCTTCTCTCTGTGTTTGGCTTCTGTTTTTCATTTTGAAGGTTGTCCTCAAATGCCAAATGATCACTGATGATTATTAGTTCACCCTCAAGAAGAGACAGTGAAAGCGGGTTGGTCAGCCTGGGGAGAGGTGATCTCCACAGTGGACAGCCCAGCAGCAGGGGACTGGGACCAGGCTCCTCTGTGGAATGACACGGCACCTGTGGACCATGTCAGGATCTGAGAGACTTTACTCTGGGCCTCTAGTCTCAAGAAGGGTGCTGATGTTGGCCTTGGCCTGGCCATTCAAGATGTGGGCATAGGGCATAGGAGGGGATCAAGGTTGGGGATACCATTTGCGATTCAGACCACAGTTGATTCCAGCTGCTTTTCAGCTCTTTTCTGTGCACAGCACAGCTGCATGGGTCTGCAGAGTGGGCTTGGGGACCCAATGCTTTGGACGCAGATTGTCCCTGATTCAGCTTCCAGCACTGCCATTCTTCAGTAGTCCCTGGCCCTCCTAGGTTGGAGATTCCCCACAGTCCTGCAGGGTACACTGTTTTGTGGGGATCCCCTGACATAGGAGATTCCCGCACTCCACTAGTCCAGAACCTCCATCTACTTTCGTCTTTTGGCATATTGCAAGGGTACAAGTCAAATCTATCAAGTAATGAACACCAATTCCTTAACACTGTGATTAGGTAAATGAGGTGAAAGCTATGTTAATTAGTAGGATGTAAGCACTCCAATTTGTACAAATAATCAACACATTGAATCCCACAAAGGCATAAATGTATTCATGATCTATGTATATATAACTTAATTTAAAAAGTAAATAAAAAGAAAAAAAAAAAAAGGTGATGCAAGAGTTCACCCTTCGTTCCTGTGTGTTTAACCATATCTTGCTTAGGGGACTCAGTCATTCGCCAAATAAATATCTAGTCTGTGCCAGGTGCACAGCACTGAGCAAAATGCAAAATACCCCTGCCTGCCCAGAGTTTGCATTCTAGCAGTCTGCTCCTCTCACCCCCCCATCTCACCCCCCACCCCCGTCTGTCTCTCCCCAGCCTCAGCTGCACCTGTCAGACAGCAGGTCAGAGAGGGATCCACACAGGGCACTGACAGGACACAGGAGCCAGGGACCCTACTTGTCTCAGAAAGGCTGACATTTAGAGAATTCCCTCCTTTCTCCTCCATAAGGGCACAGGGATCACTGCCACTGGGGCCATTTGTCATCCAAGCAGAGCCCCTGGGACATTCCACCCCTTTTCTGTCTGTTGGTCAGAGTCTGCATCCACCTCACACCTTTCCACTCCATTCCCACCTTTCTACCCCACCCCTGGGTCTGTGCTCTTCCCCACATTCCTTCAGTGCTCACTTCTCTCCCAGTTTAGTGACCCCCTATCCCCCTCAGGGTGGTCTTTTTCAATCACTAAATAGATAAGTCACTCCCTAGTAAGAAATTCTCCAATGGGTCAAGTGCTACCTCCTGCTTCCAGCTGGTTCTGAGCTCCAGGAAGTCCCCTCAGCCTCTCCATTAGGCACGGCCTCTGCAGTCTCTGAGCTTCCTGAGGACTCAGGTGCTCTATCTGTGACCAACTGAGTCTCAATTCTAGGTGTCACTGGGCTTTTATCTGGAATGGTGTGATGTATCTAGAAACATCCTCAGATTCAAACATATCTAACTCAATGCCTAAAACCTCACTGTTAAAAATTTACTGTTTTAAAATTTAGGCATATCAAAGAATCTCAAATTAAAAATAGCTACAAAAGGGATCAGACATTAAGAATTTACTTTCACAGGTTAGTGTCTCCTGTTGTGTTCTAAGCTGCCAGATGACTTAGAGGCATGTTCCCAGCTTCAGACCTTCATAACACACATTTGTCTGATCCCACCACCAATAAAGTCCTCCTCGTTATTATTTCTTTATTCCTTTTCTTTCACTTAATGCATTTATTTTTAAAGAAGGACTTTATATATAGGATCAGTGTCTTAAACGGCAAGACAACATAACCTGTTTTAAGGTAATTGTAAAGAAAAATAAATAAAACCAAAATAGATCAAATTCTGGTTTGACTGAGTGTCTACCAAGAGTTTGAGCTGAGTCCTGCTTTCTCTTTGTATTAACAGAGGGGCTTATAGAGATGTTAAAGACTAAGTGGAAAAGCCTTCTTCCTAAGATCAGGAGGACTGAAGAGTACTGGAAAAGAAGTAACTGTCTCCCCATCCACCTGCACAGCCGTCTGTGTCCTATCCAGGGCACCCATGGTTGATGGCAGCCGCTTTGCGAGAGATGGGCCTCAGAGAGGATGGAATGGATGGGAGGGGCCAGAGGCATCTCAGTGCCCCTCAGACTCGAGGCTACAGATCAGTCATTCAGAAACTCAGGTAAACAACGTGGCAGCTCAGCAGCCACGTTCCCCAGACTCTAGTCCTGTGTGTGGGTAGTAGGCCCAGACCTGCCTTTTCACCAATGTGCCTGCCACTGGAAAAGTCTTTGAGAAACACAGGCCTAGCAGACGGGACTGTGACAGGGGTGTTTTGTGGTGCCCCACCCTGTAGGCCTAAGGGTCATCACTGCCTCTTGTACCCCTGATTGGGAACCTAGCACATTGCTGCCGTCCCCTGAGCAACAGAGACCTCATCTGCAAAAGGGGTGACAGGTCAGCCCTGGCACTATAAGGGACCCCTGGATGACAAGCCAGGCAGAGATCAAACCCTAGCAGCTCTCTAAAGAGTCCAGGGATGACCCCCCCACTCAGGCAGAGCACTAAGGGAAGGAAAGAAACCCTGAGATCAGCCCTGCCCAGGGTCCCTCCTCCCTGCCTTTGCTGCCCAGTGACAACGATGAAGTTGGTGATCTCTACGA
Source organism: Loris lydekkerianus (assembly GCA_963574355.1). Taxonomy (NCBI): domain Eukaryota; kingdom Metazoa; phylum Chordata; class Mammalia; order Primates; family Lorisidae; genus Loris; species Loris lydekkerianus. The sequence goes on from CAUYPK010156887.1 coordinate 6,585, forward strand.
TTCAGCACTGCTGAATTCTTACAGAGACCACTGGCAGGGCTGGATCTGAACCCAGGCCTCTAAAGTGTGCAGCACTGACCTCTGTGCTGCCCCTGGCCGTCTCCCCTGACCCCTTTCCTCCCAGAACTTTCACCAGGCCCCTGGTATCCAACCCTCAGTTCATATTCTCGGGCCCCTGTTTTTGTGCTGACTGAGGGCTCTCTCCCCTGATTTCAGGATTTAGGGACATGGCTCTTCCTGGATTCCCTGTTCCCTCCCCCCATAACTTGTCCGGAGGATGCACTGCCCAGCTTGGCATGCTGAAGTCTGCAGGGTTTGCATCTTTTCACATAAACCCATGAGACAGTGCCAAGTACTAAATTATATTCCCCAAAATTTATGTATTGAAGCCCTAACCCCCAGTACCTGAGAATGTGGCTATACTTGAGAACCAGTCTTTCAGAGGTGATTAAGAAAGATTGAGATACTCGTCCAATCTGCCTGGTGTCCTTCTATAAAGAGGAGGTCAGGACACACATGCATGTGGGCAGGGAGAAGACAGCCATTCGCAAGCCAAGGAGAGAACCTCAGGAGAAGGGAAGCCTGCAGGCACCTTGGTCCTGGACCTTTGACCTGCACAGCTGTGAGGAATGAAAGCTGCTGCTTAAGCCCAAACCTGTGGTGTCCATCACTGTGGCTCTGTCCTCCCAGTGCATTTGATAGAACTTTAGGGTCGACATGGAGATGACTTCCATCCTGGTAGTATTCAGAGCAGCTCCGGGGCTGAGGGCACTGTGGCTGCCAGGTTACAGCTAGAGCCATCCTTGGAGACGGGATACAGTGAAACCCCAGGGCTGCCAAGATCTCGCATCTGCCAGGCCCAGTGCTTGTTTCTCAGGGATAATCCGAATGTGTTCATTATTCTGGTGAAGCTGCTCCTAATCAGACCGCCCTGCAGCTGGCTGTGAGCTCTTTCATGATCTCTTCACTTAGTACTTGAAAGGGGGCATAGAACTGAATGGGCTGCGTCAGAGCCACTCAGGCTGTGGCCACCCCCACCGGATGCACCCGATCCAGTCCTCACTCTCTTCCTGCCACCCCACCCCTCAGCATCTCCAGGGTTATCCAAGGGAATGCAGAAGCCCGACCTGCATTTGAAATGTGACTCTGAGACAGCTGAGTGCGGCTCTGAAGAGGCACAAGAATGTTACCGATGCCTCTGTCTGCCTTTGTGAACAAAGTGACCTGGGCAAGAATTGTGTCCTAGTTCCTCTGTAATGCCACTTTGAACCAGTGACATCTCAATAAGCCTCCTTAGTGTGTGCAAAGCAAAGAGAGTGACTCCCTCTCCCGGGACCAGTACCTACAACACACAAGTGCCTTTTCCAGGGTGGCACAAGACCCTGCTCTGCTTTTGACATTGCATTTTGAATGCATCTTGACATTCTTTAAACTATTTGAACATGGGTCCTAGATGTTCTTTTTGCACTGAAGCCCACCAATTGTGTAGCTGACCCTGCCATCACCCCCAGTCACCCTCTCCCTACACATCCCTTGGCATGGGGAAGAAAGTGAGGCTCAGAGAAGCTGAGGTACCTGCTCATTGCCCACTGGGGCCATCGGTGACTTTACTGTCCCATCCTCATCATCATGTCCAGAGCCCATTCAAGGTCCCACAGTGCAACATAGTCATTGGTGTCACTGTCATTGTCATCATCATCTCCTTCGTTGTCCTCTCCAGTAGCCCACCCCACCCCAACCCCCTGTTCTGTCCTGTCACCCAGGCTGACTTGACTGCCCATGTGGATCATTTGTTTTCTTTTCATTCCTGTCTTTCTCTCCTGGGGCATAATCTCCATGAAAGTGGGGACTTGCTACAGTTTTGTCCTCTATTCTGAGCAGAGAGCAGCACCTGGCATTTAAAAGCTCTGAATATGGCCAGGTGCGGTGGCTCATGCCTGTAATTCCAGCACTTGGAAGGCCTCGATGGGTGGATTGCCTGAGCTCACAGGTTCCAGACTAGCCTGAGCCAGAGCAAGACCTCATCTCTAAAACTAGTTGGGCGTTGTGGAGGACACCTGTAGTCCCAGCTACTTGGGAGGCTGAGGCATGAGAATCACTTAAGCCCAGGAATTTGAGCTTGCTGTGAACTCTGATGCCACAGCACTCTACCAAGGGTGACAATGTGAGACTCTAATCTCAAAAATAATAATAATAATTAACACTGAATATGCCGTTGAATGAATGGAAAAAATGGATAATTTCCCAAGATGCTGCTACTGGGAACTGAGCTGCGAGCCCAGGTCCTTTATCTGAACTATTCTTTATGTCTCTCCCAAAAGCAAGAAGGGCTCCTGTCCCCACTGACGGAGGGGGAGGCCAGGTTGCATTCCTCATTGCTACAGGGCCAGGTTGAGAACCAGGGCCGTCTGGCGGAGCAGGTGCCTGTGGTGTCCTTGGCCACATGTGCACCAAGACCAGGTGGCAACAGGCTTCTCATCTGCTGCTTGAGCACTGTGCACTCCCCACCCCCGCCCCACAGGGCTTTAGATTAAATGAAATCCCGTGTGTGCAGCAACCAGTGCGGTGTGGCAGGGAGATGTGGTCAGTGCAGGTTGGGGGCTGGCCGCCTTGTCCCCCTGTGCCCCTGTGTCGTCCTGTACAGGGACTCTGCTTGCCTCTTGCTGGTCTGCCCCAAGGGGTGGATTTCAGGAAAGAGTGCCTGGACAATTTGCAATAAAATTACTTTTCTGAAAGTCACTGTGCCCATGCCTGCCAACACCTTCTTGCCATCCTGTGTCCTCAGGACCTTGTTAATAAGGTAATGGGTGTGGGCTCTGGAGGAAGCATCTGGGCTTCTAATCCTGGCTCCCCCATTGCTCACCTGTTGGGCATAGTAGTCGGGATTCTCCAGGGAAACAGAACCAACAGGGTGTGTGTGTGTAGGAGAGAGAGAACTTTAAGGAGCTGAATTATGGGATCGTGGAAGTTCAAGTCCAGAATCTATAGGTCAGCCAGCAGGTTGGAGATCCCAGGAAGGGCCGATGTTGCAGTTCAGTTCGAAAGGCAGTCTGCTGGCAGACTTCCCCCTTTCTTCTTTTAAGGCCTCCAATTAACTGGACATGATGGGAAGCAATCTGCTTTACTCAAAGTCTGCTGACCTAAATGTTAAGCCCTTCCCAAAATATTCCCACTTCTGAAACATCTAGAATAATGTTTGACCGAATACCTAGGTGCTATGGCCAAGACAAGTTGGCATATAAGATTCACCATCCTACTGGTGATAAAGTTTCACTCCTCCAAAAGCATGGAGACTTATGTCCAACGAGTCTTTGGGTGTAAGACTCGTTGTCTATAAAACAGTTGGCAATGTCATCTACTGGGCACAAGTGCTCTGAGAGCTGAGTGAGGTAGAGCATGTGCAGTGCTGTGAGCAGGTCCAGACAACATGGCTGCAGAGTCATCCAGTGCAGTGCTGTGAGCAGGTCCAGACAACATGACTGCAGAGTCATCCCAGTGCAGTGCTGTGAGCAGGTCCAGACAACATGGCTGCAGAGTCATCCCAGTGCAGTGCCGTGAGCAGGTCCAGACAACATGGCTGCACTGTCATCCCAGTGCAGTGCCGTGAGCAGGTCCAGACAACATGACTGCAGAGTCATCCCAGTGTAGTGCCGTGAGCAGGTCCAGACAACATGACTGCAGAGTCATCCCACTGCAGTCCTGTGAGCAGGTCCAGACAACATGGCTGCAGAGTCATCCCAGTGCAGTGCTGTGAGCAGGTCCAGACAACATGGCTGCAGTGTCATTCTAGTGCAGTGCTGTGAGCAGGTCCAGACAACATGGCTGCAGTGTCATTCCAGTGCAGTGCTGTGAGCAGGTCCAGACAACATGGCTGCAGAGTCATTCCAGTCCTGCCAGGGCGTGGCTCCCTTCCTCTCACCTGCGTCCTCCTCCCCTTGGGCAGCAGGAATGGAGGGAAATGAGAAATGGTGGCCAGGTCCCTTTCCGTAGTCCTTCTGAGGAGCAAAATTCTCAACAGCTTATAGTCAAAAGAACCTAGCTTCCCATCTTGGTCTCAGTTCTACTACTTTCCATAAGACCCTCTGCCCAGGCAAGGTTTTCTTACTTCGAACTTAAGCATTTTATAGATGGCTGGTGTATGAATCTCTCATCCTTAGCCAAGCCTGGGCTAATCCTTTCGTATGTCTCCTTGCATTTAACTCTCATGACCTTCCTTTGAGGTGGGCATAGTGTTATTCCACATTACAGGTGAGGAAACTTAGGCTCTGAAAAGCTAGAGACCCAAAGGTAGTTTGTTTCAGACAGAGTTAAGGTCTGTGCTGGCATTGGCATTATAGGACTCTGACTCTTACACATTTTGGCAGCATGCCCCCTTGGATAATGCTCACAGAAAGATTGGCCCTAAAAATAGCAGCTCTTAAAATATTAATTCTCGGTGCTGTCACCACATTGACTCTGCTTTCAAACCAAGGCTCCTACATTCCTTGTAAGAACAGGGAAAAGGAATCCCTCCCTCTGCCAGAGCCCTGCTGTCAGCTGTGTGAGCGTCGGGCAGCTGGTTTCCTTTCCAGCTGAGCTGTACCTGCCAGGCTGCCACCCCACATGCATAACCATACTGTGAGTCCAGGTGGTCCCCCTCCATGCCCGTCAAACTGAATATGACAGGCTATGCGGGACCAGGCAGCTCTAGCATGGTCTTCCTGAGTGGTTCCCAGAGGAATCAGAGCCCACTGCTGGAGCTGGTATTTTAATGAGGTTAGAGCCTAAGAATTCCAAAAACTTCCTTCCTGAGTGAGCCCAGGACTCAGCCTCCTACTCCTGTGAATGGGGGTGGGTCCATCAGGAGAGAACATTTGGCCAGAAGCCAAGCTAGTCCTGGGCATGCCACTGGACATGATTACGCTCAGGTCCCACCACCTAAAATGAAGAAGATTCTGCTGGCTCCAAGGCTGCCATGAAGAGAGACTGTGTTTGTGAGCAAGGTGTATCCTTTCCCCCTCAGAGATCTCAGGGATATTTCACAGTATTCAGAACATGGGCCGTGGCTCCCACCCTTCCCGTTTTTGCATCCTCCCCCACCCTGGGCCCTGGGCCCTCCTCCTTGCCCAAACCACAGCTTCCACCTCTGTCCATCCTCCTGGACTCTTCTCAGTCACCTCTGTCACATCGCCCCTGTCACCCTCTTTATTTCCATCATGGAACATGTCACAGCTTTGTCTCTGGCTAGTTGACCCTCCCAGCTAAAATGGAGGCTGTGCTCTGGGGCCTCCTGGGTACGCTCCTGAAAGCAGATAGTTCTCCCCTATGTTCTCAGCACCAGGACGACCCTGGCAGAGGGCTGCACCCAAGCATGAATTGCCTGGAAGGGCCCCATCAAGTGTGGATCTGGAGCCTGGTGCACCAGATCCCCCTGGTGTACCCCCACTCTGGCAAGTGGGGGGCCAGAGGGAGGTGGCCGTAGGATCAGGGCAGGAGAGAAGAGTGACTTCTTACTGGTCAAAAGAGCATGTGGGGAAAATCAACTCAGGCCTGAGCCAGCTTTAAAATGACCATATTTGTAATTTGTAATTGAACATCTCTGAGCTTCATTGTCTTCAGTAAGGAGAGAGAACACAATGATTTCTTAATTTCTCAATGACTCAGATAAAACCTGTGCTTTGAGAGGTTTACACCATTCAGGAAAGTGAAGCTCAAATCCCTGTGCTGGTGCTAACTTACCTGGCCACTCAAGGGAAGCTCTACCTCTCTGCACATTGGCCTCTTTGTCTGGGAATGGCTCAGTTACTGCAGGTGGGGGCCTCCACTGCCTCCAGGATTCCTGGATTCCAACAGGACAGGTTCAGACTAGGTCTTGATATGGACTTGAACTCCTCCCAGTGTTTTGTTCAGAAATCTGGGTTGAGGATGCATGTATAAGGCACTATCTGAGCATCTCAAAGAAAGGGATGCTCACAAAGTGTGACATGGTCTTGCAGGCCTGGCCACCTCACCCAGATGAATGGATCCAGGAGGAAAATCCAAGATCAAATTACTGTGGCAATTTGCACACTGCAAAACGTGAGTGAAGTAAAAGGAGAGCTATGCTGGGGCTCTGGGAAAGTCTGGTCTCATGATTAATTGTGCTTACAGAGAGTGTTGGGGGACCCCTACCTGGCCCACCCTCTGGCATCACCTGCCCAGGTCCCAAGCTGGGACCTGACACTAATTGGCTGCACACATGAGCCTGGACTTTTCCTGGGACCTTTGAACACAAATGTTATAAAATTCTGGCTAGCGTTCACCCAGTGCCTCATGACACGTTTATATTTGGTAACACCAATGGTGGTTCCTGAATACCTACTGTCTGCTTGGAACTATACAGGACTGAAAATCTAGTCATGTGTGGGCCTTGCTTCGCTGGTGCTCAGAGCCAGTTGAGAAAGACAGGCATCCATCAGATGATCACACTGACATACACACCCACACAGTCACTGCTGTGCCAGTGAAGGAGGAGGAGTAGAAAAATACAATGACTTGGTGCCCAAGCAGAGAGCCCATGTGTGCAGCGGGGTTGGCTGTGTGGACATCGGGCTGGAGATGAGCACTCAGGCATGGGGACATTGCATGCAGATACATTGGTGTATGTCAGGCACGCCCAGCTTGGCTGGTGACTGTGCATCACCCAAAGGGTGGGAAGGAGAGTGTTGTGGGTGGTATCCAGGGAGCTGGGTTCAAATCACCCTTTGGCCACTTTTTAAGTGTGACCATGAAGAAGTCACTTCAACCCACTAGGCTGCTGTTTCCTCATCTGAAAAAAAAAGAAGATAATGCTGGATCCCAGGGCTGGCAGGTGGATTAAATGAGTTTCAGTATGGGAAGAGGCTTTGTGGACTGGAGAATTATACACATGTGAGAAATGCTCATAATCAGAGGCTTTGTGGACTGGAGAATTATACACGTGTGAGAATGGTCAGCTCCTCCATCATCCTTTCTGCCACTTCTTGTTCCTTCTAAACTGCCTGCTAAGTGGGAGTAGTGCAGGGGATGGGAGAAGCAATCACCACTTACTGAGCGCCTCCTGTATGCTAGGACATAGGTGGGTTCTCATTTTTTAGATACGGAAAACTGAGACTTTCACAGTAGTAGAGTAAAGATTAGAACTATTGTTCTTGTGTGAAGGGTGTCTTGCAGTCACTGTCTTCACAGGGTGTCTTGAGTCACTGTGGGCCAGCAATCTGCTCTTCCACACCCCCAGTTGCTCCATATGTTGCTGAAGTTGCCCCTGCCTTGAGGAGCTCGTAGTCTGGTGGGGCAGGCTAACTCAAGGGCAGCCGCTGCAGGTCAGAACCGCTGCAGGTCAGAACCTGAGCAGGTGGATCTGTGCAGGCCATGTGGGCTGGTGAACTCTGAGCTTCCCGGGAAGGGGACCCTCAGTGTGCCTACGGGGTGTGCTATACACCTCACCCACCCATGAAGGAATTAATTGAACCAAGCACATCCTTGAACATGTCTGTGAATCCTGAAAGCTTCAAAGTGTCCTGCTAGATACACTAGGCGATAACTAGCTGAATGCAATTGCCTTAGTAACCAAGTTAACATCTGAGCCACCCTGTGGAGTAACACATATTTTAAGCTGAATTAATCAATGTCAACAATACTGATGTGTGTTCTTTGCAAGATTAAAGAAAACAACACTCCTGAGCATGACTTAACCAAAGGCACATTCTCTCCTGAAAAATAAAGCAAGAAGGAAATTATTTGAGTGGCAACATGAGGCTTTTTGTTAGACCCAAGACCACAGTAGACTCTGTGGACCTTTAAAAACTTGCTTCCACGCCTTCAAATTACAGGTCTCTACCTGGTATATTCTGGCTGTACTGTGTACTGAGTCTGCAATGCAGGAAAATGCTTACCCCCTCTCAGCCTTAGCACCATCGTCCAGCATAATAGGGGCAATAATATAGTCTGCCTGTGTTACTCTCCTTGGGTTACAACACAAAATATCACAAAACGGGTGGCTTAAGCAACAGAAATAATGTCCTGCAGTTTCTGGGGGCTGGAATCCAAGATCCAGGTGCCGACAGGGTTGGTTCCTCAGACACCTCACTCCTTGGCTTGCAGATGGCAGCCCTCTTGCTGGAGCTCATGCGTCATCCCTCTGCACACAGGCCCCTGCATGTACCCTGATCTCCTCTTGTAAAGACACCAGTCACACTGATTTGAGCCCACCATGGTGTTCTCTTTTCACCTCAATCACCAATTTAAAGACTATCTGCAAATACAGCCATATCCTAAGGCACTGGGGGTGGGACTTGAGCATATGATTTTGAGGGAACATGATTCTTTCCATAATACCACCTACAAGGGCTGTGTTGACAAGAATAATGATCCCCAGAAGGACATCCTAGTCCTCAAAACCTGTAACTATGTCACTTCACCTGGCACAAGGGACTTTGCAGGTATGATCAAGTTAAGGGTGATGGATGGCAAGATTGCCCTGGATAGTCCAGGTGGCCGCAAGGCTCCCACAGAAAGTGGGCAGCAGCAGGAGTTGGGATGACAGAAGTGAGGGGTCCCAGTGTTGCGAGAAAGGGACTCTAAGTCAAGGAACGTGAGCAGCTTCCAGAAGTTGAGATGACAGAGACACACTGTCCCTGAGAACCTCCAGAAGGAAGGAACGCAGCCCTGCGGACTCTTGATTTTAATCCCCAAAGACTCATTTTGGACTTCTGGCCTCTGTACTGTAAGAGAGTAAATTTGTGGTGTTTTAAGTCACTGTGATTTTGGTAGTTTGTTAGGCTGCTGTGGGACACTAACCTAGGCTGTTATGAAGACTGGACGGGTAGTGCATGCAGGTGGCTGGCCCAGTCATGGGCATAGTGTAAGCACTCAGCAACAGTCAGCTCTGCTGGCCAGATCCCACCCAGCACCACCCTGATGGCAGTTTGGGTAGCTGCAAATCTTCCCCATTCATTTTGGTCTTTCCTGCCCTACTTGTCAAGGTAAAGTCATGGTCACAGAGCACTGAGGGCAGGTGGGGGGGTTCCAGTCTTCAAAGTCAGAGGATACATTATGTCCCTACCTAAGGCCAGAACTCCAAAATCGAGGCATCAGCCTGTTTGGGTCCTCTGGAGGCTCTGAGGGACAGAGAGACTCCACCTCTCCCTGCTGCAGTGGTCCCAGGCCATCTGTGCTACTCTGTGGCCTGTAGCTTCATCACTCCTATGTCTGCCTCTGTGTATACACGCCTTCTTCTCGGCACATACCTGTCTGTTTCCTATCTTCTTTTAAGGGTACAAGTCACTTATATGTGTGTGTGTGGTGGTGGTGGTGGGGGGGGGTTGAAACTCCTGCACAACCTCATTTTAAGTCAGATATAAAACCGAACCACCTCACTGGCAAAGAAATATTTAATAGTTTGCTGGCAAAGACACTATTTGCTGGCACAAATGGACGTGCCTGTCTGCGAAAGACACTATTTCTAAATAATGTCCCATTCAAAGGTACTGGGCACACATGAACTTTGTGCACACGCTCTTCAACCCACTACAGTGTTCTAGGAGGAGATTGCCACTGAGCTGTGTCCTAAGGCTCTAGTCAGGTGTGCAGCAGAGGGAAGGCTTGCCGTCAAGAGATAAGGCCAGAGACACCCTCAGGTTCCTGGATCGTCCGAGGCAGCCTGCAGTGGCTGGGCCAGGGACAGAGAGGGCCAGGCTGGCTGGCCAGAGCAGGAGACACCCTAAAGACTTCAGACTCTGCCATTGGGTCCGTGCTTTCTAAACACTTGTCCACAGTGGGCTGAGCATGTGACAACCCTGCTTCAGTCTCTCTACCCTTGAGACTCTCCCGGATTGAAACAGCTCCCTGGGTTTCCACCTGCATTGCTTAGCATGGTCGTTCTTGGTAGTTAGGTTCAACGTCCTCAGTTGTCAGATTTAACAGTTGACAACCACATCTCAGTGTTCACTTTTCATCTCTGAGACTATATTAGAACACAGAATCCCATAGTTTGGCACCAGCAAGCCATTAAGGGGATTTATGTGGACAAGGGACAGGGTCAGATTTATGCTTAGGAAAGCCATTTGAGTCCTATTAAAAAGAAGAATGTAACCCTTACCTGTGGGTGTTGTAATAAAATGAAAACTGTCCTGAAATGAGAATAATATAATTTTAAAAAATCAAATCAGGTATTTATTACAAACACGTTCCTCAAATTATTGCTGCCTATTTGAGGGTTCTGGGAACCCTAATTCTTTTATTTCTTTTGTTAGTTCCCACCTACAGGCAGAGAACATTGATCTAGATTTTAACTTGGGACAAGGTCTTAACAGACCTTTGACCAATAGCAAGGAGGAAACTGGCACGTCGTTGACCCTCTGTAGATAGTATTTCTTCATCAATAAAATAGAGCTGCATTATTTGCCTGTATGCATTGTGTCAGGATTGAATGAAGTGACGCAGAAAGGGCTGCTCTCCCTGGTACTCAACACTGAGTAGCCACACTGCACACTGTCAACTCCAGTCACTCTGGCGCATAGTAAGCGCCCCATAAGCTGTGGGCACTCTGGGTGCTGCCATTAACATGGAGGTGTCGTGTTGAGGGCTGGGACTTGTGCCTGGTCTGCCTCCACAGAAAGCAGGAGGCAGGTGAGAAAAAAGCAACATTTCCTGAGTCCTGACCACATGTAGTTTCTTACTTGTTACAGTTTCTAGCTGAACAATCCATGCCAATGTGGTGAGAGATTTCAAAACTTGAGAACCAAGTTCCTTAGTGTCCTGGCCTACTTGGGTTTGCTGCTGGATGAGGACAAAGTCTTGTTCAAACTGAGGTCACGTAGTGAACCCTCTGATCACTCTCCAGCCTCAGTGAACGCCCTTGGCCATCCTTCTCCAGTACCTGTTCTGTGGGTGTGACCTGAGTACGGAAGGAAACAGGTTGCCTCCCTCCTTTATCAGTGGCAGTCGTGTCTCCTGTGTGCTGGATGTTCCCTTAAGAACCGTCTCATCAAATTCTCACTGTAACCACAGGGAGAGCATATTACCATCCAGTTATGACTGAGGAAACGGAGGGCAGAGTCCTCATGTCTACGAGCAATGGGCGGACTCAGGACTGGAATACAGTCTCTCCCATGTGTCCTTTGCCACCCCCACTCCCATGTACATGGGCAGTGTGTCCCCTTTGCCAGCAATAAAAGAGCTGTAGATGTTCACTTCCCCAGCCTGACTTGCTTCGGGTTATTAATTGATTTTATTGCTGCGTAAGGTTGCCAGCATAGAATACTAAGAAACCCCCTGCCAAGGGACACAGGCAGAAATGTCTGCCTGGTCTTCCTCTGTAGCCTGTGCCTGGGCTACGTGAGGTCAACCTAAAGGTCAGAGGCCTTGCTGACCACCTGCTGAATCCAAGTCCCCTCTTTTCTAGACCTTGATTTGCTTTTTTCAAGATGAAAATAAAAACAAAATCCTAAGCTCCCCATCTAACTGAACAAAGCCTTCTTGGGCCAAGGGCACCTAGAGAAACCTTAAAAACTGAAATCTCAGCCCTGAGAGGATGAGAGGTCGGACACACCTCTTTATACCCCCTCCTTCACTAATCGCCATGAGGTTTTCTTCTCTAAGGACTAAACAGAGCCAGCCTGTGGGAAGGCTTGCTTCAAGGATGATTGCAACCAACCTCATGACTGCCCCTTCCATTGTGAAGTTTTGGCACAACTGAGCAGCATTCCTCCTGACTGGCGTCCTCTGCTCACCTTTCAATGTCAGAGGGCCGAAAACTCCACCCTCAGATCAGGCTAATGCCACTATCTTTTTCTACATGTGACTTATGAAGGAGCATGAAGCTCAATTGTGCATTTGCGTGTTCCTTCTTTCATAAATCCATAGTACTCATGACTCCTTCTATAGCTCATTAAATACATAATATTAAGTCTAAATTCCTGTTCCCTTTACCATTCACGGGGAGTGCTTGATCTTGGCTTCTGACCAAGGCTATGCTTCCCAGCCTATGAGATGGCCAGTCTGCAGGCTGAAAACCTTTATGAGAAATAAAACTGTCTTTCCAAATTTATAAACCTTATCACTCTTCCGTTGACAAAGCATTTGTCCCAGTATACAATCATGTCCTTTATTGCTGTGCTTGTTGGCCTGCCTCTTCTCTGGAAGGCAAGCTCCATTTGGCTAGATCACTTGTTCACTATGTGACCACAGAGGGGACATCCCTTAAATGATTGAGATTCTGTTTTGGGCTAAGGTTGGCACAGAAGGAACATGTGTTATGTATCAGATATTTAATCCACACAGCAAAGGGACCAGGCACAGACAAGGATCATGCAAGTAGTTGGAGAGGGGGCTGGAGGTGGAACACAGGCCGTATATCTCCTGAGCTGGTCTCTTCTGGATGGTGCAGCCCCTTTCCTGGGAGATGTGGGGTCTAATGACCAAGCCGGCCATATCTGTGCCCCTATTTTGTCCTTAAGATATGAAGTGCTGTGAGCAGGGCCTGTTTGATGTGGAAGCAGGCACTTGGACAGCTGAGGTGCTTGTCCAAGGCTGTGCTATGGTCATCAGGGACTTTAGCTAGCCCTTGCTATTGGCCACCCCCCTCTGCTGGCTCTCCTTCCACTATGCCTGCCATGTTAGCTTCCTGTGGCTGCCACAGCAAACTCACAAAATTGGTGGCTTAAAACAACACCAAAAATGTATTGTCTTCTACTTCTGGCCAGATGTCCAAAATCAAAGCAGAGTTAGGACTAAGCATCCTGTGGAAGCTTTTGGGAGAGTTGCTCCTGGCCTGTCTCATCCTCTGGTGGTCCAGGAGATCCTTGGCTATGACTGCATCACTCCAGTCTCTGCTTCCATCTTCCCATGGGGTCTTCTCTCTTGCATATCCATGCATCCAAATTGTCATCTCCTTTACCCCATAAAGACATGAGTATTGGATTTAGGGCACAGCCTAAATCCATGATGACTTAGATCCTTAACTAATTACATCTGCAAAGATGACATTTCCAAATCAGGTCTCATTCTGTGGTGCTGGGTAAACATGAATTTGGGGGAGATACTGTTGAACCCTGTACACCAGATCACACCTCCTTAGGATCCCTCACCCTGCCCACCTGTGTCTTAGTCTGTGGCCCCAAAGACATTTCTTGGCTCATATGCCATGGGCCACAGCACCTCCCCACATGACATCACCCCAGTCCTAGGGAAACCTTAAGTAATGAACTTGAACATAGGTACTGTGTTTTCATTCTTTTTTGTGTGTCTGTAATTTGCTTTATTTCAATATTAACTTTATTGCGATGTTCAGAAACTGGGCCTGTAATATCTCTGTGGTATGCCTATACATCTTTATCTTTATCCAAATAACATATAAAAATATTTGGGCTATGATGTTCAAGTTTTGTATATTTTTTTTCTTGACATATTTTTCCCCCTTTATCACCTTTTTTTAAGAAACCTGCTGGTAGCCACCCTGGGCAGGGGCCAAGTGGAGTGTCTGCTGACGTGATCTACAAACACTTGACTGTGGGTCTTTGGCTTTTTGTTCTGTGTAGGTTTTCAAGTTCATCACTCCTAAGCACCTCCACAGCAATCTCATTGTTCACAGTGGATATTTAGTGACCTCAGCAACAGAGCCCACTTACTGAATGCTCGTCAAACTCACGGGCTTCAAATCTTTGTCTTTGAAGTAAAAATAAAAACTCACAGACTTAAAAAGTCACAGTGAAAATAAAAATTATAAGATACAAATAAAAAAAAAAAAAAAGATACAAGTGAGTGTTTCTTCCATCCTCAAACCAAAAGACATTGTACTGCATTATTACAAATAACCCCAGTGTCTTCAGGTAGAATTAATATTTGATGACTTCAGGAGCAATGACTCTTTATTTTGAAGAAAGCTTTCATTAGTCGCAATAGATTTGACATTACAAATGAGTGAAAATCTAGGTCTTTGTAAAATATTTGTAAAAAGCACCATGTTATAATAATGAGCAAATTGGGGGTGAAGTTGACTTCTCTTATTCTCTTTCTCATTCTTGCACCCTGGTGTCACACGTGTGTCTACGAGTGATGAGCACCATGTAGGCACAGCCATGCAGGGATGGAGAAACCAAATCCCCAGCCATTAGGAAGTACCTCTTGTGCTGGGAGGCACTTTGTTGTGATGATGATGTGGAGCAGAACTTTCCAGAAACTCCCTGACCAGCCTTTGCTACATGTGGTTCATTGTATTACCCTAAAAAGAGGTTCGCAGACTTTCTTCACAAAAGGCCAGATAATTAATACTTTAGGCTTTGAGGGCCACATTAGTCTCTGTTGTGTATTCCTTTTTGTTTGTGTGTGTGTGTAAATGAGTGTAGTGGTGTTTGTTTTTATAACTTTAAAAACTTAAAAGCGATTCTCAGCTCACAGATAGTGCAAATCACCTCTTCTTCACAGGCCTTGGACTATAGTTTGCCCATGTCTGTGATATATGAGGGGAGCTGAGCCACACCCTCACACCCATGAGTGCCCTGGGGGGAAGGAAATGCCCCCACCTGCTGCCTCCACCTGCCCAGTGAGCATGACAGCTGGAACTGAGAGGCCAACCATGAAGAATATTCAGGAAAAAATATAATAGAAAATATAATAGCTGACCACCTCCCATCATTGACTACCTCCTTAAAGGGACCTAATTTTCATAGACCAGACATGCACCACATGTACCATGGGTCACTATGAAAGTTTTGAGACAGCTTTGTGTTCTGGTCCATTATTTCCCTTCCAAGGAACACACTCCACAGTGTCCTTTCTGATTCATCTGCACAAGTTTCAACTTGTACAGCTTATTGGTGTTTGCTGGGAGGGCTTCATTTGTTTCCATCTATACAGAATTTACATTTCTTGGTTTTTGTGAATCTCAAAACTTTGGTAATGACCTATGTGTGTTATCAGTACAGTAGGTCTAGTTCCTTATGTTGACCACCTCCATAAGTTGACCAGTTTATGACTGTCCCCTGGGTGGCCAACTTACAGAGGTTCTTCCATATAGTCAAACAATCTACTTGCAGTTCCAGGAAAGAGAAGAAGGAAGAGAGAATGTAGGTGCTCCATTGTTATACCGATTACTGTCCTGCCCCGGGAGCCCTTGGGCCAGGGGAGATGTGAGTGAGTCCTGAACGTGTATTTGTGGGCTACAGGAATCATATTGCCAGCTTCTTTATTTTCTCTTACAGAGACATAAAACCAGACAACATCCTGCTGGACGAGCACGGTAAGCCTGTTATGAATCTTTCATGCAGACTCTTTCAGCAGAACGCTAGAGGCGCTGGGAAGTTGGGGGTTCCTGTTGGATTGGGTTTTGGGGTCGACTGCCTCCTTCCTCCTCATCATCAGTGAACTTGAACTAGGGCTTTGTCAGCCTTCTCCAGATTTCTTTCAGGTGCATGCAGATCCCCTGGGCATCTTCTTGAGCTGATTTATCAGGTCTGACTTGGGGACTGAGTCTCCACATTTCTAGCAGCTCCCACGTGGCCCTCAGTGCTGGTCCATGGGCCACACTTTGAGTGGGAGGCCCCGTGTCAGTAGCTTTCTGACTTTGGTCTCAACAGAGTCCAGGCCCCAATCTGCTTCGGTGAGCCTGGGCCTCTGACTTTGGGGCCAGCATTCCAGGGATGAGATGCCCAACGAAGTTTAAGGACCATGAGTGCAGGACAGGCTCAAGAACACTCAGCAGCCTTGACAATCCACTGCAGTTGATGCCAATATCAGCCTTGCAGCCCTGAAAACTAAATTTCCTGGTGTTGCTCCAGGGCCCGGACGTCAAGGCCTTTCAGGGGCGGGCTGGAGGGAGCAAGTGGTGATTTTATGCCACCGAGGCATAAAGGGGTGGATCACCTCTTCTCACAGAATGAGCACTGGCAGAGACAGCCTTCCAAGCCCTGAGAGCTGTCCAGAAGCAAAACTCAGGCAGGAACAAGAATAATTCAGCCACTCCACTGATGCAGAAATGAGACTCAGAGACTTTGCAGGGTAACCCAGGCCTGTCTCCTCTCACGGCCCGTGACCACCGCTGTCCTGTAGCCTTTGCACAGGAGGACACAGAGGGGCAGGCTGCCTGCGTGCTGCCTCTGCTGGATCTCCTCCTTCCTGTGCTCTTGGTTTTCTGTCCATCCTATTCCTTTATTCACCCATCCTCAACTCCACCTCAGCCCTCTCCTACATTCCTTCCAGATCCCACCCTGACCCTCTGAGTGCCCCATCCTTCACCATCCTGTCACATAGCTGGCTTGTACCGTGTCCTAGCCCTGCCTTCTGGATGTTTAGCACCCCACACACTCCCAAGTGCCCCTGTACCCCACCTCTTCTTTCTTCTCCAAGCTCCCACTCCAAGGAGTCTCCACTGGGTGTCTAGAGGGAGCATTGAATGTACTATTTCATACTAACAAGTGAGTGGCTGATATCCCTTCTTTTTAGGTAGTCCAGACAAGAAAGTTAGGGGCAAGGCAATTTTCTCAGAAAAGACAAATCTCTCCTAGGAAGGAAAGAAAAGAGAGGTGCCTATACCCATGGCCCCTCCTCCACCTGCTTTTATGAGGAGAAAAGCTGATCAGCTTTTTTAGCAGAAACTGACTCGATGGCCATTCTTCCATTCCTGTCTCAGTAAATCCTCCTGGAGCACCTGCTGTGTGTTAGACTATGGGGTAGGATGATGAAGGCAGCATACGAGGTCTTGGCCTGGAGCACCTGGTGTATGTCAGGCTGTGGGATGGGATGATGGAGGGAGCACATGAGGTCTTGGTGCTCGTGGGTCTCACGGTGTGGTCAGTGGGTCTTATGGTGTGGTTGGAGGCATTGTGGGAAGCTCAGGAGGTCAGGAGACCTGAGGTGGGGAACTGGCATGTGCAGCAGGGTCATTTCAGAGGACAGGCCATGGGCAGAGTGGAGCAGAATTACAGAGCTGAGAGATAAGTAGCTGTCTGAGGTCTATGACGGCCATTTATTTTGTGGGTTTTTATTTGTTAACCTTATGCTTTCTAATCCTTTACTATTAAACACGTGCTGTCCACAGGGAAGCAGGACAGTGTGTGTCCCTGAGGGGGCCCTCAAGGTGCACCTATGCTGGCACCCACTCCTACCTTTTGAAAACTGCAGTTTGGGCTTCTATCACTGACCACAGTAAACATTTTTTCAGAGAAAAAGGTGGTTAGATGTGCTTCCAGTGAGATGTGAACATTTTAAATTAATGTATTAATATTTTATTTACAATGTTCAAGATCAGCTAGTTACACAAAGTCCAACCATCTCCCATAAGCTTCTCTGAGACTCAGTGTCTACTTTTCTCTCTGATCTTTGGGTGGGTTTTATGTCTTAGGAAGGGCACTTTAATTCTGTGGTGAGACTTGGGGTCTCTGGGTTAGCAGCAAAGCAGAGAGACCAGGCATGGAGGTGAGACGGAGTTGAAGGAAGATACAGCTTCTTATGACGAAGTGGGGGAAAGAGCTGGGTGTGTTTCAGGCTGAGGACAAAGAGCTCCAGGAGGTGGGGAACTTAGAGATGAAGAGAAAAGAAATTGTATCCATGTCCTGTTGAATAATGAAAACCACGTAACTTTAATGGTGTAAGTGAGAGACTGCCAGTGAGCTCACAGGCCTGTGGTGTTGAGGGGGTGTAGGCTGGTCTGGGCTGAGCTTGGTAGGCCTTGCTCCTAAGACTGAGGCTTTCAAGGACTGGCTGGGCCATGCAGCTGGTGCTAACTGGGCTCACTCATCTGTCTGAGGCTCGTTGGACTGCCTGCTGACCCACTCTGGCCTCAGCCCTGCTCCTCGGGGCTCTTCTTCTGCAGACCTACATGCTTGGCCTGCTGGTGGCCACAGCAGAAGTGAGAGCCTCCAGCCACTCGAGTTTCTGCCTGTGCTGTGCTTGTCACCATTGCAGCAGACAGAGCAAGTCAAGTGGACAAGCCCAGTGTCTGAGGGAGAAGGCTCTGAGGAGTCACGTGGCAGCAGGAGCAATGCAGAGAGGGGTGAAGAACCGAGGTGATTACGGGAGTTGCTTACCACAAGCATTGATGGGGAGGCCAATTGCAAGAGGGGTAGGTGTCAGTGTTTACCACACGGGGAGGATGACTCCCCAAGGTGGGCGAGGAGAGAAGCACCAAGGCACCTGCTTTCCCTTCAGTTGTCACTGAGGGCCTGATCAAAGCTCACTGAGGAGGAAGGAAGTAGTCCTTGCCCTCTGCTGTCTCCAGGAAAGTGGTTCATTCATTCTTACAGAACTACCAGAGGCACACAGTCCTTGTGCTACAGGACCATATGGTTTAGGGTGGTGGCTCTCAGTCACAGAGATGCACCTCCCAGTGTTTCAGGGCCCCACCTCAAGGGGCCCTCCTTGACTCATCTTGCAGAACACAGGCTGAATAGGGGGATATTTTACAGTTCCAGGGGTTCTAACTACACGTAAACTGGTGATGATGATCCAGTGGTGTCAGTGCCAAGACGGTGTAAGAGTGAGACTTGGGGCAGAGGAAGGTAGCTGAGGCCCAGGACCAGTAAGGGAGGGCTTCCTGGAAGAAGGGGCACCTGGGGTACAGCACTGCACAGGAATGCACTTGTCTCTTGCAGCCTTGGTGTGGCTACTGTAGGGATCATAGCCCTGGCCTGGTCTCCAGCAGCTGATAACACAGCAGCCACACTGTCCTAGTGTATTTGGTTTCCTCGTTGCATAAACTGTTTTATATTTTCTGTATCCTGAGGCTTTGGACCCTGAGACCTTGCTGAGTGGGAGGGACTGCTCTTCCCAGGGCTAGGCCATCCTAGAGTTGATAGACACCTAGTTCCAGGGCACACTTCTTATGCACACACCAACAATCCCCAGCCCTACCCCCACCAGGATCTCACAAGTTCACATTCCTGACCACCATCCACCTGCTGGTGGCCCCAGGTACCAGACAACTAGAGACAGCCCCTTGACCCTACAGTCCACTGAAATTGTTCTGACCAAGTCCTAAGCATGCTCACCTTGCCTTCCCATTCCTTTCCAAGGAAACCACAATAAAGTCTCTGGGCCACATTTCCCCCTCCCTATACTCCTGACCAGCCCTGGTCTTTCACTCAGGCATGGCCTGCCTCTTCCCCTTGGGAACTGTGAGTGACAAACTGTCTTTTCAATGTCAGCCGTCTTTGGATCCACTGACCTTACCCTATCTCAAATTTTCTATTAATACACTGTTATTTCATTAACAGGGATCATTTCAAAGATTTCTCTCTATCTACTGCTAACATATTTCTTGATAAGTGTGATCAGTGCTCCCCAAATGGCCTTGGCCAGCTGGTCAACATCTCTTCTCCATTTTCTTTTTGTTGTTGTTGTTGTTGGGGATTCATTGAGGGTACATAGAACCAGGTTATATTGATTACTTTTGTTAGATAAGGACCCTCCAGTAGTTGTGTCCCACCCCACCACCATATGCTAAGACCTTAATTGTCCTCATATCAGAATTGAGTACAAAGGATTCTTGTTTCTCCATTCTTGTGATGCTTTACTAAGAATAATGTGTTCCACATCCATCCAGGTTAATACAAAATATGCAAAGTCTCCATCATTTTTAGTGGCTGAATAGTATTCCATGGTATACACATACCACAGCTTATTATTTCATTTGTGGGTTGGTGGGCATTTAGACGGTTTCTAAATTTTGGCAATTGTAAATTGAGCTGCAATAAACAGTCTAGTGCAAGTATCCCTGTGATAGAAGGATTTTTTTTTTCTTCTGGGTAGATGCTCAGCAATGGGATTGGAGGATCAAATGGGAGGTCTAGCTTGAGTTCTTTGAGGGTTCTCCTTACTGCCTTCCAAAAAGGTTGTATTAGTTTGTAGTCCCACCAGCAGTGTAAAACTGTTCCCTTCTCTCCACATCTACACCAGCATCTGCAGTTTTGAGACTCTGCGATGTGGGCCATTTTCACTGGGGTTAGATGATATCTCAGGGTGGTTTCAAATTGCATTTCTCTAGTAATTAGGAATGATGAGCATTTTTCATATGTTTATCAGACATTTGTCTGTCTTCTTTAGAGAAGGTTCTATTCATCTCTCTTGCCCAGTGATCTAAGGGATTGTTGGATCTTTTTATGTTTATTAATTTGAGTTCTCCTGGTTATCAAGCTTTTGTCTGAATCAAAATATGCAAATATCTTTTCCCAATGTGTAGGATGTCTGTTTGGTTGTTGTCACCTTAGCTGTACAGAAGCTTTTCAGTTTTATCAAGTCCCATTTATTTATTTTTGTTGTGATTGCCATGGAAGTCTTCCTTATAAAGTCCTTCCTCAGGCTGATAGATTCCAGTGTTTTCCCCACACTTTCTTTGAGGATTTTAATTGTCTTGTGTCTTAGATTTAAGTCCTTTATCCATCTTGAATCAATTTTTGTGAGTGGAGAAAGGTGCGGGTCCAGTTTCATTCTTTTACATTTGGGTATCCAGTTCTCCCAGCACCATTTATTGAATAGGGATTCTTTCCCTCAGTGTATGTTCTTATTTGGTTTATCAAAGATTAGGTGGCTATAAGATGTTTGTTTCATCTCCTGGTTTTCTATTCGGTTCCAAATGTCTATGTCTCTAGTTGTGTGCCAATACCATGCTGTTTTGGTCACTATGGCCTTGTAGTACTGTCACTACAAGCCTAGTAGGCTGAGGCCCTCAGCTTTGTTTTTATTATTAAGAATTGCCCAACAGTTGGAGGTTGCTGTGAGCTGTGACATCACGACACTCTACTGAGGGCGACATAGTGAGACTCTGTCTCAAGAAAAAAAAAAAAAAAAAAGATTTACCTTGGCTACACAGAATTTTTTCTGGTTCCATATAAAATGAAGAATTATTTTTTCCAAGTCTTGAAAGTATGATGTTGGTAATTTAATAGGGATAGCATTAAATCTGTAGATTGCTTTGGGATGTATAGACACTTTAACAATATTAATTCTTCCCAACCCTGAGCATGGTGTGTTCTTCCACTTGTTAATATTTTCTCCTACTTCTTTTCTTAGGGGTTCATACTTTGCTTTATAAAAGTCCTTCACCTCTTTTGTGAGGTGTATTCCCAGGTATTTCATTTTCTTTGGAGCTACTGAGAAGGGTATTGTGTCCTTGATTTCCTTCTCATCTTGGCTGTTATTGGCTTATACAAAGGCTACTGATTTGTGGACATTGATTTTATATTCTGAGACATTACTATTTTTTTTTTTTTTTATCACTTTTAGGAGTCTTGTGGTTGAGTCTTTGGGGTTCTCTAAGTATAAGATCATATCATCAGCAAAGAGGGAGAGTTTCACTTCCTCTGTCCCTATTTGGATGCCCTTTAATTTCCTTCTCTTGCCTGATTGTATTGGCTAGAGCTTCCAGCACTATGTTGAATAGTAGTGATCATAGGGGACAACCTTGTCTTGTTCCAGTTCTGCGTGGAAAAGCTTTCAGTTTTGCTCCATTCAGTATAATATTAGCCCACATGGCTTCGATCAGTTTAAGGATTGTGCCGCTAATAGCCTATATTCTTCAGTGTTCTAATTTGGAAAGGATGTTGTATTTTATCAAATATTTTTTCTGCATCTATTGAGAGGATCATATGGTCTTTGTTTTTGCTCCTGTTGATATGGTGAATTATGTTTATGGATTTGTGTATGTTAAACCAGCCTTGCATCCCTGGGATGAATCCAACTTTGTCATGATGTATGAGTTTTATAAGGATAAGCTATAATCTATTCACTAGGCTTTATTGAGAATTTTTTCATCTGTATTCATTAGTGAAATTGGTCTGCAGTTGTCCTTTTTAGGATAGGGAAAACCTTTTAGTTGGGTCTTTTCCTGGTTTTGTATCAGGGTGAAGTTTGCTTCATAGAATGTGTTGGGGAATATTCCCTCCTTCTCAATTTTTTGGAATAATATCTGCAGTATGGGCATAAACTCTTCTTTGCAGGTTTGATAGAATTCAATCCAAACCAGGGCATTGTTTCGTTGGGAGTGTTTTTGTTTTTGTTTTTAATCATAGCTGTGTACATTAATGCAATTATGGGTACAATGTGCTGGTTTATATACAATTTGAAATACTTTCATAAAATTGGTTAATGTAGCCTTCACCTCATTTTCTCAGTTATTGTGTTAAGGCATTTGTATTCTACACTTAGTGATTTAACATGTACCCTTGTAAAATGCACCATAGGTGTGGTCCCACCAATCACCCTCCCTCCATCGATCCTCCCTCCCCTGCCCCCTCCTATTCTTTCCCCTTCATACTGGGCTGTAGTTGGGTTATAGCATTCATATAGAAGTGTGGATATTTATAACTTGGTTTCATAGTAGGGCTGAGTACATTGGATACTTTTTTGTCCATTCTCGAGATACTTTGCTAAGAAGAATATGTTCCAGCTCCATCCACGTAAACATAAAAGAGGTAAAGTCTCCATCTTTTTTAAGGCTGAATAATATTCTGTGGTGTACATATACCACAATTTATTAATCCATTCATGGGTTAATGGGCACTTGGGCTTCTTCCATGACTTAGCAATTATGAATTGGGCTGCAATAAACATTCTGGTACAAATATCTTTGTTATAAAGTGATTTTTGGTCTTCTGGATATATACCTAGTAGAGGAATTAAAGGCTCAAATGGCAGGTCTATTTTTAGATCCCTAAGTGGTCTCCAAACATCTTTCCAAAAGGCACATATTAGTTTGCATTCCCACCAGCAGTGCAGAAGTGTTCCCTTTTCTCCACATACACACCAACGTCTATGGTTTTGGGATTTTGTGATGTGGGCTAATCTTACTGGAGTTAGATGATATCTCAAAGTGGTTTTGATTTGCATTTCTCTGATGATTAACGATGATGAGCATTTTTTCATGTGTCTGTAGGCAATGTACCTGTCTTCTTCAGAGAAGTTTCTTGTCAAGTCCCTTGCCCACACTGAGATGGGAATCACTTGTTATTTTCTTGCTAATACATTCAAGTTCTCTGTGGATTCTGGTTATTAAACCTTTGTCAGAGACATATCCTGCAAATATCTTCTCCCATTCTGAGGGCTGTCTGCTTGCTTTATGTACTGTGTTCTTGGCTGTGCAGAAGCTTTTTAGTTTGATCAGACCCCAATAATGTATTTTTGGTGTTGCTTCAATTGCCTGGGGGGCATCCTCCTCATAAAATATTCTCCCAGGCCAATTTCTTCAGGTGTTTCCCAGCACTTCCTTCTAGCATTTTTATAGTTTCATGTCTTAAGTTTTAATCTTTTATCCAGTTAGAATCTATCTTAGTGAATAGTGAAAGGTGTGGGTCCAGTTTCAGTCTTCTACAGGTCGCCAGCCAATTCACCCAGCACCATTTGTTAAATAAGGAGTCTTTTCCCCCACTAAATGTTTTTGATTGGCTTATCGAAGATCAAATGACGGTAAGTAGCTGTGCTCATCTCTTCGTTCTTTATTCTGTTCTGTTTTTGTGCCAGTACCATGCTGTTTTGATTACCATCAATTTACAGTATAGTCTGAGGTCTGGTAGCATGATTCCTCCTGATTTGTTTTTATTTCTGAGTAATGTCTTGGCTATTCGAGGTTTTTTCTGATTCCATATAGAATGAAGCATTATTTTTTCAAGGTCTTTAAAGTATGACAGTGGTGCTTTAATAGGGATTGTATTAAAATTGTATATTGCTTTGGGTAGTATGGACACTTTAACAATGTTGATTCTTCCCAGCCTTGAGTATGGTATGTTTTCCATCTGTTAACATCCTCAGCTATTTGTTTTCTTAGAGTTTCATAGTTCTCTTTATAGAGATCTTTCATGTCCTTTGTTAGGTAAACTCTCAAATATTTCATCTTCTTTGGCATTACTGTAAAAGGAATAGAGTCCTTGACTGTTTTTGCAGCTTGACTATTGTTGGTATATATAAAGGCTACAGATTTGTGAGTATTGATTTTGTAACCCAAGCACTGCTGTATTCATTAATAACTTCCAAGAGTTTTGTAGTTGAATCCCTGGTGTTTTCCAGATATATGATCAAAAGAGTGAAAGTTTGATCTCCTCTGACCCTATATGGATACCCTTGATTGCCTTTTCTTGCCTGATTGTGATGGCTAAGACTTCCATTACAATGTTGAAAAGTGGGGGAGACAATGAGAAACCTTTCCTGGTTCCTGATCTGAGTGGAAATGATTTCAACTTAACTCCATTCAATATGATATTGGCTATGGGTTTGCTGTAGATGGCCTCTATCAGTTTAAGAAATGTCCCTTCTATACTTATTTCCTTAAGTGTTAAGATCATGAAAGTATGCTGGGTTATTATCAAAAGCTTTTCCTGCATCAATTGAGAGAATCATATGGTCTTTGTTTTTTATTGTGTTTATGTGATGAATTATTTTTATAGATTTATGTATATTCAACCAGCCCTGAGATCCTGGGATAAAACCCACTTAGTCATGGTATATAATTTGTTTGATGTATTGCTAGATTCTGTTTGCTGGTATCTTATTGAATATTTTTGCATCAATATTCATTGGATTGTGTTTAGACGTTTATATTCTGCATTTAGAAACCAGCACATTGTACCCCATGATTCCATTAATGTACACAGCTATGATTTAAAAAAAAAAAATCACTGGAGATATTGATCTATAATTTTCTTTCCTTGTTGGATCTTTTCCTGATTTGGAGATCAGGGTGATGTTTCCTTCATAGAATGTGTTGGGTAGTATTCCTTCTTTTTCTATATTTTGGAAAAGGTTAAGTGATATAGGTACTAGTTCATTTTTAAAGGCTTGGTAGAATTCTTATGTGAAGCCATCTGGTCCTGGACTTCTCTTTTTGGGGAGATTTTGTGTAGTTGATGCTATTTCAGAACTTGGTTTAGGCCTGTTGAACATTTCCACTTCATTCTGGCTAAGTCTAGGAATGTGGCGTGCTTCCATGTATTGGTCTATTTCCTTCAGATTTTCATATTTTTGAGAATAGAGTTTCTTGTAATCGTCATTAAGGTTTTTTTGAATTTCTGAGGAGTCTGTTATTATTTCATCTTTGTCATTTCTGATTGATGAAGTTAGAGATTTTACTCTTTTATTCCTGGTTAGGTTTGTTGGAAGTTTTTTTTAATTGTTTCTTTGATCTCAGGACTTGAAATTATCTACATATCTATCTATCTACATATCTACATATCTGTTCAGAAGGTCTATTTCATTTTTATTAAGTCTAGTGAGGGAGTGTGTTTCCAAGATCCATTTCCTCTACATTGTCAAATTTCTGGGCATAGAGTTTCTTGTAGTATTCAGAGATAATCTCTTGTATCTCTGTGTCATCTGTTGTTATTTTCCCTTTATCATTCCTGATTGAGGTTACTAGAGATTTTACTTTTCTGTTTCTAGTAAGTCTGGCCAAGAGTTTGTCTATTTTATATACTTTTTCAAGTATATAAAAATCTTTAATCTCTTTAATCTCTTCCTGAACCCACGAAGAAATGGTATAATTTCTATTCCTTTAATTTTGCTGAGGTTTGATTTGAATTCTAGGATGTGATCTATTTTGGAGTATGTGCCATGAGCTGATGAGAAAAATAGTATATTATTTTACTTTGGGATGGTATATATCTATTAATCCCATTTGATCTAAGGTCACATTTAAGTTCTTTGTATCCTTGTTTAGTATCAGTTTAGAGGATCTGTCCAGTTCCTCTGTCAGAGGGATGTTGAAGTCCCTGACAATTAAGGTGTTATGGGATAGCATATTGCTCAGACCCCTCAAGCTGTATTTAATAAACCTGGGAGCATTTAAGTTAGGCACGTAAATGTTTATTATTGAGGTATCTTCTTCTTGTATTGTTCCTTGGACTAGTATGAAATGTCCATTTTGTCCTTCTTGACTAAAGTAGCTTTGAATCTGAATGTATCTGAGAATGAGATTGCAAACCCTCCTTTCCTCTGATTTCCATTTGCTTAATACACTGTTTTCCATCCCTTAACCCTGAGTCTTGATTTGTCCTTCACGGCTAGGTGTGTCTCCTGGAGACAGCATATGGATGGCTTGTGTCTCTTCAGTGGGGAATTCAATTCATTGACATTTATTAAAAGTAACAATAGTTGTGGTAGAATTCTATTCATCTTATTATGAATTAGTTTGTTGTGTAGTTTAATCCTTTGTGCCCTTGTGGAAGATAACTTCTGGCCTTTGGCTTCTAGATGTTTTCTTTGGAGGTGATTCATTGTGGTGTTCAGTATTGAGAATAGGTCTAAGTACTTTCTGTAGAGCTGGTCTTGTTGTGACAAATTTCCTCAGTGCTTATATATCAGCAAATACTTTTATTTCTCCATAAATTTTGAAGCTAAGTTTGGCAGGATACAGGATTCTAGGATAAAAATTATTTTGTTTAAGCATGTTGAATGTGGATGACCATGCTCTCCTGGCTTGAAAGGTTTCAGTTGAAAAGTCAGCTGTCAACCTAATGGTTCTGCCCTTGTAGGTCAATTGGCACTTATTCCTAGCTGCTTGCAGAATTTTCTCCTTCATCTTGACTTTGGACATGTTCATTACAATGTGTCTTGGAGAGTTTCTGTTAGAGTTGAGATGACCCAGGGTTCACTATCCATCTGAAAGGAATGTGTCTGAATCTTTAGTAATACTTGGGAAGTTTTCATTAATGATAGTCTGCAGTAGGGCTTCCATACCTTTGGGGCAATCCCTTCAGGGATTCCTATTCACATATTTGAACACTTCATGGTGTCTCTTAGTTCTCTAAGCACCTGCTCTGCTTTCTCTCTCTTCTTTTCTGACTCTGTTACCACCTGTGTTAACTCAAACACTTTATCCTCTAGCTCTGATGTTCTTTTTTCTCCATGGTCTGATCTATTTTTGGTACTTTCTACTGCTTCTTTATATTCTCTGATTATCTCCTTCATTCCTTTAAGCTCATTCATATCTTTTCTATATTCTATGTATCTCTCATCTGACTTTTCGTTCTGTCTTTCCATTTTCTCTTCTAATCCTTTTATTATTTTAAACATCCCTATTTTAAATTTCCTTTCTGTCAAATCCACTAATTCTTTATAGAAGGAGTCTTCTTTTCATAAAATTATTTTTATTTTTATTTTTTTGCTAGTACCCAATCTAGGGCCAGATTTAACTTTTTTATTTTTTTTTTACTTTTTTTTTATTAAGTCATTTGTACACAGATCATGAATACATTTATGCCATTATGGGATTCAATGTGTTGATTATTTGTACAAAGTGAAGTGCTTACATCCTACTAATCAACATAGCTTTCAGATCATTTATCCAATTACAGTGTTAAGACATTTGTGTTCTACACCTGATAGATCCAACTTATACTTGTAATATGCTCCATAGGTGTGGTCCCCCTACTAACCCTCCCTCTATTGACCCACCCCTCTCCATTTTCCTCTCCCTCCTCGTCCCTCCTTCATCCTAGGCTATAGCTGTGTTTCATTTTTCATATGCAAGTGTGAGTGATTATAAATTGGTTTCACAGTAGTACTGAGTACATTAGATGTTTTTTAAATTGTCTCCTGGTCCCTTGGAAGAGTTGCTCTAATTTGGTTATTCATGGTGCCTGAATTTTTCTTTTGGTTCCTCATCATGTGCGCTTTCTTCTTGTTCACTTCCTTATGGACCTTTTTTCTTTTCACTTTCTCCTTTGCTTCAAGTTACTTTGTCTCAGAGTTTAAGTGAGGAAGATCCCTCTTGGTATGGGGTCAGAAGGAGGAGAAGGGTTACAGCAAGCAAAGAGAAGCAAGAGGAAAGGAGAAAAAGAAGAGAAAAAATTTTAAAAAGATGGGGAATGAGTAAGAAGAAAGCAAAAGAAAGAGATGAGAAAGAGAGGCAAAAGGGGGGGAAGGGGACTAACAGAAAAAATTGAAGAACAGGAGAGATGGAGGACAGGAAAGGAGGTTGAGAGTGATAGAAAGGATGTTATTGTTCAGCACAGTGCTAAGCCCATGTCTGTAGCTCAAGGGTTGTGAGGACATGAGCTGGGCAGGTTACTAAAAATTAGATACTCCTTACTTGTCTTTCCACAGCCAGACTCTTCCTCTGCCAAAAAATAGGAAGAAAAAAAAAAACAAAAAAAAAACAGCAAACACAAAAACTAAGAAAGCAAAATGGAATAAGGAAGGGGGAAAAAAGAAAGAAAACAGAGAAGATAAAATAATAAAGGAAGAAAAGTTCTGCAGCGTGATCTTCCTACTACTTTTTTCCTGGGACCAAGAGTAGAAAGTTCTCCTGGCCTCTTTGAGCCAGACCACTGCTGCGGTCTACCTGCTAGGGCACCACTGTGTCACACACATCCTCAGCAAAGAAATGGTGGAAAAAGAAAAAAAGAAGAGGAAAAAGAAAAAAATATATATGTATGAGCATAGATAAAGAAAATTAAATGTACTATTGAGTCAAATTAAGGAGAGGGAGGGAGGAGGGATTAAAGAAAGAAAGAAGAAAGGCAACCACACAAGAAAAAGAGAGAAAAAACAAGGGACAGGGTGGAGGGAGTATCTTAGCTGATGTCGAAGCACTTTATGTGGAGGGAGGAGATGAGTAGAAGAGTCTCTATTAACTGAGAGAATGCAGAGAAGTGTAGTGGGTGAGAGAATAATTCAAGCTAAAATTGTGCAACCAAAAAAAAAATTTTTTAATTGTTACAATACAGAAGTCTTTGCTCTTGATTAATGTAAAAATAGAACATAGAAGAAGATCCAACCACACAACTTATCAAAAAGCAATGCACATTGAAACAAGATAAAAGAAAAAGAAAACAAAAACAAAAAAACAGCCTGATGTAAGCAATCTTAGCAACCAATTGAGGAAGGGAAGAAGAGAAAGACAATAATAATAATAATATAAGCTAAAATACAAGAAGAGAAAGGAAGAAAAAGCCATCAACAACCAAAAAAATTTTTGTATACACATACATGTGACTTAGGGGATTCAATTTTTGTAGGAACATATTTATGTTGCAATATAGTTTCTGGACACCAGGTGGCGCTGTGAGTTTTGGGGGACAAACAACACAGCCATTAACCTCTCTCTGGTTCCCAGGCTTCAAGCAGTTTGCGAGTTTATTTGTTCCTGGTGGTCAACTATTCACCTCAGCACTCAGCCCCCGAAGATCTGGGATTCCACAGTTCTCAACAATTCTTCAGAGACAGCTCTCACAGATTACTCCTGCAACCATTCCCATGGAAAGCAGGGGTCCCTGAGCCTGTCCCAAGTCACAGGTGGACCTCAGACCACCGCACCTTAGGCCCCAGGAAGTGGCCCGCCCACACAGGCTACTGGCTCCCTTCACCACACTGCTTTCCACCTGTCAGGGAACTTTCCCTCTATAGATGCTTCACCAGTTGCCAAACCACGGTAAAGCAGCTCTAGCCAGCACTCCAATCTGACCACCAAATTCCGCCCCTGAGAACACCTAGCTTCCCTGGAGACCCACACGCAAACTGAGAGGGAAGTTCCTTCTGAGACCTCCCATCGCCTCTGCAGAGGCCTGGGTGTGCTTGCAGGAACTTGCCCAAGAGTGTTAGTTCTCTGCAGCTCCGGCCAAATCCAGCACTTCCACACTGCACACTCCGAACTACCGCTGTACGGTCAAATTCCACACCAGGACTGATCCAGCACTTTTCTTCTGTCCTTTTGCTCTAGGAAGGCTCAGCTAAATGTTCTCCCCATCTGCCATCCTGCTCCACCTCTTTTCTTCTCCATTTTCGAATTTAAAATTTGATCATGTGTTGTAGATGGAATTTCAAGAGGGCTGAAATAAGGCCAAGCTTAGAAATGTGGTTTAAAGCTATTCTCTGCATTTGTGGGAGGGTTGTAGTGAGATGATTTCAGAAAGCTGCCACAAAGGGAGTTGTCTACCACATTACAGCACCAGGAGAGGGTCTGAAAGTCCCTGAGATCTGGTGTGCGAGACTCTGAGGCTCCCAGCAAATAGACCCCCTCTTTCCAAGGGCTGCCATAACAATGTCTCACAAACCAAAAGGCTTCAGTGACAGAAATGTACTGTCTAGTAGCTCTGGAGACTGGAAGTTTGAGAGTGACATGTTGGCTGGGCCATGTCTCTCTGAAGTTGTCAGGGAAGGATCTGCTCCAGACACACCTCCTGGCTTCTGACAGTTTCCTGGCTTGTGGCAGCAGAACTCTGATGTTCACATGTCATCCTCCCTATGTTCATGTCTATGTCCAGATTTCTCTTTTTATAATGACACCAGTCCGGTTGGACTAAGGCCCACCCTGTCAGTTACAATGAACTCATCTTCACTAATGACATTTCCCAAAGCCCTATTTCCAAATAAGGTTATATTCTGAGGACTTGGGAATTTAGTCATCGATACCTAAATTTGACAGGGATACAATGCAAACCACAAAACCCCCGTCTTCCCTATATGGGATTTTAACAAATAAGAAATTAAATAAGAAGGTGGCGGGTAGAAGCCAAGACATCACCTTCTTGATAAAGCCTTGGATAAAGCCTTGGATTACTGTGAGAGCAGGTGGGGCTTCTTATCCTAGGACCTGGACAGCAGTAGGTCCACCACCCTGACCACCACCTGGGAGAGGTGAGAGATTGCCCAAGGAAGACAAAGAAGCTGGAAGACTAGGACAGGAGTCCTGTTCCTGGAAGGAGGAGCCCAAGCAGAGCTAAGCTGAGTGAGGCCAGTCTGCTCACCCTGAATTCACCTCTTGCGTGATCACTGTGCCTCCCTTAGGGGCAGTGCTGTGTCTGAACATTTGTGTCCCCTCAAAATTTTCAGATTGAAACCTAACCCCCAGAGTGACAGTATTTGGAATTGGGGCCTTTGGAAGGTGATTAGGTATGGGGGTGGAGCCTAAGTTCCCTTATGAAACAGACCCCAGAGCTCTCCCTTGCCCTTCCACCATGGGAGGACGCAGTAAGAAGGCCCCACCTATGAAGCAGGAAGCGAGTCCTCCCACACCCGAATGTGCCAGGGCCTTGATCTTGGACTTCCAGCCTCCACCACTGTGAGAAGTAAATGTGTATTGTTAGTGAACCACCTGTTTGTGACATTCTGCTACAGCAATGGAGTGCAGTGAAGATGTACTGAGAGGCTACTGTGTTTTGCCATGTATAATGTGCACTTTTTGCCCAAATTTTTGAGGGGAAAATAAGGATGCACATTGTGCATAGGCAGTGCAGCTAGGGAGCAGGGAGCCCAGATCTCCAGGGCTCCATGATCCCAGATCACCATGCCCTCCCACACACAAGATGGATTCCAGTCCAGGAGGATTCAGGATCCAAAGGTGAGCCAGAGTGGCCTCCCCAAGCACCGCCCTCAGGGGAGAGACTGGTGGTGAGGCTGCAAAGGCAGCCTAAGGCCTGAGGCCCAGCCCCATACAGGGGCCCCATGCAGGCCCCAGGGACCCACCTGGCTGCTTATGGGCCAACCAGCCTCCAAAGCACCCACCCTGCCAGCCTCGGGTGTGGCCATCTTGACTACAGCCCTAGACATTGCTGGGAGGGTGGAGCTGCTGGGAGGGAAGGGGCAGACTTCTCAGAATGGGCAGCTGCAGGAGCATGGTGTGATCTGCACTTTTACCTGGAAAGTGTAACACCCCAGACATGTTGGCCACCTTCCCAAGGGGAGTTTTCTTGAAAGTTTGGGCCAAAAATGAGGGTGTGCTTTATACATGGGAACACATTACATATGGCAAAATATAATAATTATGTACTCAGGAAATGGAAAGTGGGGGACAGCCCCACCCCCCATGTGCTCCTAACACTGGGACCCAATTCTAGCTTGGCCTGATAGGAATAGTCTTAACTGCTCATTGTTCTCAGAACAGAGTTTGATGTTGGGCTGGAGACACCTGTAGCCTGGTCCCTGGCTTCACAAAACACACTTGTCTGGAGAGGAATCTTACATGCTAGAATAAATTAGGGACACGGTGGGGACCATGATGCAGGCTGGAGACAGTGCCATCACTGGCAGGTTGCACAGTCTTAGTTCATTTACCAGTTGGTGCTTCATTGCCTTCAGGCAAGAGCTGCTTAATGAGGCAGGAAGGCAAGAGGCCTCTGCATAAAGCTGCCTGGAGCTTAGATTCTAGCTCCAGGGTCCTGGGCTGCATGGTCACTTCCTTAGTGGGTCACATTGTGAATGGGATGACAGGGGTGCTCAGGGTTCAGAGAGGCCATGTCCCCACAGACTCTGCTGCCTGTGGTGCCTGGGTATTGATGGACTCTGCCTCAGAAAGACATCCTTTGCTTGGCTTCACCAAACTTCCCCTGAACCCAAATCCTGCCCAGAACCCAGGCTCCAAGAACCAGAAGATGTGGGTTTCCCTCTGGCCCTTGTGATATAGGAGTTAGCAAAGAGGGGAGTGGAAGAGAGTGCTGAGTGTCAGAAGATGGCACTTAGCATGGTGGGTCACAGAGCCATGGCAAGGTGTAGATCATGGTTGGGAAAGAAATTAGGAAATTTCTCCAAAATGATACTCATTGTATCACATTCATTTGTGAAATCACATGCCCAACACAGTGAGGGGGAAGAGACGTGTATCAGTCGGGTAGCCTTGGCTCTGGGACAGTGACTAATTAACCCAGAAACCTTAATAGCTTGATATTAGGGGCCATGAAAATAGAGAAAAGATGAAAGAAACCAGAAGTTTCTGAACCCTCTCAAAAGCCTGGGGCTAAGTGGTTCCCATGAATAGGCTCAAATAGGGTGCAAATTCCAGGCCAGCCTCACCAAATTACAAAGCATCCAGAAGGAAGAAGGTGCTGGAATCAGTCAGGATGGGGGTGTCCCCCCCAAACCTCAGTGAAGCAGCTCCTTGAGCCGAGGGAGCCCAGAAGAGCTGTTTGTTATAACCGTGTCCTGTTTCACACTCTGCACTTAGAGCGGACAGTTTGCTCAGGCCCTGTGCTCCCACCCCATGACCAAGGCACAAGAAGAAGCCACGTCAAATGGAAGAGGAAAGACCAAAGGGTCTCCACCTTCTCTATCAGACAACACAGTCTTCCTACTGCTGTAAGCCAAATGATGCCTGTGTAAGCTTGTGCCCTAGAATTTGAGTGGTTTCTTTTTTCTTTTCCTATGATAAGTCTGCTATAATCTCAATGAAGATAAGTGGGAGGGAAGAGTAGTTCTACGGTGTGTGATCCTGTGTGGAAGATGGGCAGCCAGCATTAGGATCTATACCAATGTCTCAGAAATGTGTACTTATCAGCAGTGAGTGCAGAGAACATTATGGAAGGAGATCACCTCTCACATGTTCCTTTTGCTCTACCTCTCCGAGGGGCTGCTATCTTTGCACCCACTCTCAGGTATTCCCAAGGAGGCATGGCACCCATAAAAATGGGGTCTGGAGGACAGATCTAAGGGGAATTTACTGCACTTAAATAAGACCTGCCCCTTTGAGAAGACACCACCTTCTCCCAAGCTACCTGGCATTTACTAAATACCCATGTGGGGTTGTTCCATGACAGGAGCTGAGCCAGGGAAGGGAATGGAAGAGGCATGGTGGGGCAGAAATCAGGCTGCAGAGCAAGTCCATGGATATGCAGCAAAATGCAGCAAGCTTGGGGGCTTTCTCCTGATTCTGGAGGGAGAGAGCCAGAAATTGGCCCACAAAGTAGAAGTCACTGTTTCTCATATTTTGAGATGATCTAATGCATCAGCAATTATAGTCCCAATGAGAGGACTGTCTCCCTCCCTCAACCCTGTGCCATAGATAACTGGCACATTCTCAGCATCCGCAAGTTCAAGCCCCCAGGCCCATACACACAGGGAGCAGGTGCTCAACTCACACTTGCTGAGTGAAGAAAGGAATGAAGAGTCCTTCCAAGTCACATAGTTCATGTGCTTTCTTAGTCCGAAAATAGCCCAAGTTTTCAAGTCCTTGCAGTGCCAACCTTGACACCTCACCAGTGATTGTAAAACCATGGAGAAGGTGGTCAGTCTCTGCCATCTGAAGCAGGCTGGAAAGTGATGCTGCTGCAGTCCTAAAAGTCAAGAGTCGAAGCAGGACATTGTCAGCTCCTGCGAGTGTCCTAGTTGCTCTACACACAGTGAGGAAGGGAGAGTGGTTGTAGGTTCTGCTTGCTCAGCCTCTCTCCTGCAGCCATGTATTTGGCTGGTGAGTTAAGTCAACAGCCACTCAATGAGTCCCTTTTCAAGGCCAGGAAGTGCTAAAATACTGGGGACACAGAAGTGACCAAAGCAGGATTGCTGGCCTTGAGGAGATAGACAAGATGACAGGCACAACATGGGAATGACAGCGTGTGAGCAGGGGCATCCATGCGGGAGCACTCACCCCCTCTGCTGTGGACTGAATGTTTGTGCTTCTTGAAAATCCATATGTTGAAATCCTAACCTCCAGTGTGATGGCATTTGGAAGTGGAGCCTTTGGGAAGTACTTGGATGTGGATGAGGTCACCAGGCAAAGCCCCCAGGGTGGGACTGGTGTCCTGGCAAGTGATGAAGGGACCAGAGCGCTCTCCACCATGTGAGGACACAGCAGAAAGCAGCCACTCATAGACCAGGAGGGAGTGTCTGAGCTCATCCCACTGCAGTAACAAAATATTCTAGACTGGGTAGTTTATGAATAATGGAAGCATATTTCTCACAGTTCTGGAGACTGGGAAGTTTAAGACCAAGGCACAGGCAGATTTAGTGTCTCGTAAGGGCTGCTGTTGCTTCTGAGAAGGTGGAAGGGTGAATGAATGCTGGGTGAGGCCTCTCTTATGTAGTCACTAATCGCATTCATAACATAATCTCTTCCTAAAGGTGCCACCTCCTAACACAGTCAGTCCTCTGTGGACACAGGTTCCACCATCATAGATCCAACCAGCCACAGATCAAAAATATTCAAGAAACAAAACAAAATGAAACCCCAAAATAATGATATGGCAATAAAAAATAATATAAATGTTAAAATAACATTTGCAACTAAAAAATAACTATTTGCATAGCAGTTATGTTGTAGTAGGTGTTATAAGTAACTTAGAGATAACTTAAAGTATCTGGGAGAATATACATAGCTTATATGCAAGTACTAAGCCTTTTATATAAGGGATTTGAGCATCCTCAGATTTTGTTATCCCTGGGGTTTCCTGGAACCAGTTCTCCCTGTGAATACTGAAGGCTGACTGTAAGTATCACATTGGTACACAAGGGACACATACATTTGAACCATAGCCTCACCAAGAACCCAACCATACTGTCACCCTGGTCACAGACTTCTGGTCATCAGAACTGTCTTTCATTTAACCCACCTAATCTATGAGATCTTGCTTTAGCAGCCCAAACTGCCTAAGACACAGTCAGAGATACCACCCTCTGTGGCAGTGAGTTCCCTGAGAATGGAAGTAGGTCAGCAAAAGCCAGGTGCTCCATAGTATGGCTCTTGGACAAGGCACTGAAGAAATAATGAAACTGCCAGTCAGAGGAGAAGGAAGAGCAGTCCAAGAGATGCCAAAGGCTCAGAGGTGAAATGAGTTTCTGTGCATTCAGAGAAAGGAGAGGTGCAAGTCTGGAAAGCGGGATATGTAAACAGGACCAGGAGATGTTATTGATTATGGACACTCTCATTAGAATTTGTACCAATGGGTCACACGCAAAGTTCTGATATCCTCTTGGAGTTTTGGATGATTTCATTTCATGGGAAGTAAATAGCCCAACACTCAGTTTATAACTTCATAGTTAGTAGTAGTAAATTTCCATTCTCCCAAGAAGGACTCCTAGGAAACCTTGCTCGGCATTAATGTTCACCTTCCTGCATCTTCACTCCACCACTGGGGGATGCTGACTGGGAAGTGGGGAAGCAGATACCTGGGACTCTGTGTCCCTCATGTAGGATTCTCCTGCTGCACATGCAGCCCTGGTGCAAACACAACTTCTGTTCCACAGCAACCCCAAGGGCCAGAGGAGGCCAGGCAGTGGCCACCCAACTCGGCTCTGAAAGGGAGAGCAGGGCAGTGGGAAAGCCCCACCCCAGCTTCTGTGCATATCTGCTGTGCCATCTCAGACCTGTCACAAGTGTCTGAAGCCCCCAGTTATTTTTCCATTATTCTTCTGAAAAAACAAGGGCAGTAAGACCCTCCTCCCAGGGGCTTAGTAGGAGACTAAACACCTGCCCTATACCTGCTATTAACAGCATCTTCAACAGCATCTTCTCTCCTCTTTATCATTTTCCCTGCTTTGGTCCCGCATTCATAGCAGCTAAAGTGGTATCAAAATCAAGTCAGATGGAGTCAAAGTCCTCACTGAGCCCTTGCAGGCAGTGCATACCCATCCTGCCTTCCTGAGCCCCTCTTCTGCTCGCTGCCTCCTGTCCTGGCATCCTTACTCATCCCCTGGAGGACCCTTGCATAGCAGCCCCAGCCAGAGACCCTCTCCTTCCAAGATCAGTAGCCAGCCCCCCACATCTTCAGGTCTTTGCTCAGATTTTATGTTCACAGACCTCAGATACCTTATTCAACCCTTACAGAGTTCTTATTAATATTAGCTTCACTCTACAGATGAGGTATCTGAGGCTGACGGAGGTTAAACCACCTGCCCAGATCACACAGTCATTAAGTAGCTGTATCAGCTGGGACACTGGTGCTGGCAAGGAACAAAGAACCCCACTCACAGTCCTGAGCAGTGAAGGGCGTCTTATCTCAGAGAGCTGGAGCCAGTGTAATGACGCTTCAGGCCAGGATTGACCAGGCTCTGGCCCCTTCTCTCTGCTATCCTTGAACTTCTGCTTTCTCCATGCTAGGCTACATTCTCAGGCCAGCTTTCTTTGTGGTAGAAAATGACTTCTGTAGTTCTAGAGAATTATATCTTTGCATGACACTGGCCAAAGACAGAGGATATCGTTTTAGGTAGCTCCTGGAAAACAGGCTGTGACATTTTCATGTCCTGAAGCCTCTAGAACAGTGATTTTCAACACGTTTGTTGCAGCATACTGGTGTGCCACGATAGGATCTGAGGTGTGCCACAGAAACTTTAGAAGATCATTAATTAAATTAATTTTGAAAGAAGTCCAAAGCACAGTAATTATTTTCTTAACTCTTTTAAATTAACATAAATGTGCCACCGAAGTTTATATAGGTTCAAGTGTGCTATGGGATAAAAAAGGTTGAAAAACACTACTCTAGAAAATCATTTCTCAACTTCCATTGGCCCCTGTTGTGTCATATGTGCCACTCTGAGGCAGCTGGCACAGGAAAGGCAGCCAGAGTGAGTCCAAGCTGGAGCCCCAGGCCCTGCTCCTGAAGTCAGGTGTGTGAGGGCTGAGTAAGTGCTGACACACAGGATCTGAGTGGCCAGAAACAGCATGGGTGCACCACAGTATCACAACCATGTGCTCCTGGGCAGTCTGCCCCTAAGGATAATGTTCTTAACCACTCTGCTGTCTGCCTGTCCACAGGAGAAATAACAAGATAGTGTGACCGTCAGATAATAACAGATAGTGACTCTAAGCCTAGAAAGACCAAAGATTCAATGAAAAAACTATCAAAATGAGGGGTTATAAAAACTAAGAGACGGGTTTGACTGCTTTTCAAAGACACACATACGTAAAGAATTAGACAAAATATTTTTTTCTGCCAAGTAAAAGTCCAGTCTGCTATCCAGAGACATTTACAATGACTGGGCTCTTTTATCTTGTTGCTCCTCATCTGCGTGACACAAAATGTCTCCCCAAAAGTCCACAGACAGAAGCCTGGGTGATGGTGATGGGGGAGACAGGGAAGTAAGGCATTCCCATTCCCTTCCTGGAGGGGCCCATTCTGCTCACATCCCATTGGTCAGAACCTGGTCATCTGACCACATCCCACTGCAAGGGAGCCTGGGAAGTGTAGTCTTTAGTTGGGTAGCCATAAACCCAGCTTAAAAATTCTATTACTATATGCAGAAGGGAGATGGGATACTGAGAGACAACCAGAAGCTTCTGCCAAGGAAGATTATAGAGTAGTCCAGTTAAGAGATAAATAAGCAAAACTCAATAGCTTTTTATACACTGACAACAATTAGGTAGAAAAATAAACGGAAAACATTCCCATTCAAAATGCTGATCAGAACCAGAAAATACCTAGAAATTCACCTAGGAAATCATGAGAGAAGACTAGACGTGTATTGACAGGATAAAGCAACATCTAAAGGAAGGAGTGTGCCCCTAGGTGGAAAAATTAAACACCCCCACTTCTTGAATCCATGTGTAGATGAGTTGAGGTCATTCTTATCAAAATCTTAATGGAGCTGTTTCCAAAACTGGACACAATTTGTCTTAAGTTCACTTAGACAAGTAAATGTCTGAGAATTACTAAGAAAACATTGAAAAGAAACAATAGTGAAGATGAAGCAACCCTGTCTATTACTCTAATAGACACCTGTCATAATTGACCCGACATATTGTTTACTTTCTAAAAAAGTTTTCATGGCAAAAGGCCCTATAAATCAAAGCACAAACTCTAGGCTAGGATAAAATATTTCCAATGTACAGCAAAGTACAGAAAAGGGGTAAATGTATCTTGTAGACAAGGAGCTCTGCTTGAAATCTAGGCACAAATCCAGAGAGGCAGTTCACGGGGGGCTGGCCACATGGGAACTGGTGGCCTTGCTCTCTGTCCTACCATCTCCCACCATGTGATCTGCAAAACGTGAAATCACTGATAACCAGTGCAGAGAAATCCACACTCTCCTGTTATGTTTGTGGTACAGACATAAAGTAAAGTGCAGAGAAATCCACACTCTCCTGTTATGTTTGTGGTACCACAAATTACGGCCTTTTGAAACATAATATGCACCCCTTGTGGCCTGTAGCCCCACTTCTGGGTATTTATCTAGTCAGAGTACCAACATATAAATGTTCGTGAATGTGTATTGTTGCATATTTTATAATAACAAGATAAACAATTAAGCAAAAAAACCTAGACACAACCTGAATAAGCCCGATTAGGAAATTGTTGAATAAAATAGGGTACAACCAGACTATGGGATACTTTGCGACTACAGGTCCACAATTTCTCATCTGAAACCCTTCAGGGCAGGTATGTTTTCATAATTCAGCATTTTTCAGATTCTAAAGCATATTTATATTAGGTAACATCAGTAATAATATAAAATAATGTGTCCAACATGTAATATGTAATAACATTTTAAAATAATATGATCTTTATATTATGTGATACCCCATAGGGGTTTGGAGGAACACCTTGTAGTCAAATAGATTAATATTTCTCTAGAAAAACATTCACCCTAAATGGAATAAATAAAACTAATAAAAAAAGAAGTTTCATGTCAAATATTATCACCAAATTAATTGTGGTAAAAAAATGAATTTCGAATAGAGAATAAGGGATTTTGCATGTCACAGGTAGACCCATGTGTACTAACTTGGAAAGATGTTCATGTATATGGCAAATGCAGAAGTGACTTCTAGAATATCCCATGGAGTATGAGCTCTTTATTGTAAGAACAAACAAGTCCCAACATGTGTGAATATAAGTTAACATGACCCAAGGATGAAGTAATGGAAGAGGCAGGTGACTCTGTGATTCCACAGGGCTGGGGGAGAGGCATCAGGGGTTAAACGGGGTAACTCAAAACCATATGCTATACTCCTCGACATCAATTATAACAAGCTGGTATCACTTTCATAATTCAAATAATCTTTTTAAAGAGGGGAAAAGTGAAAGAAATCCAAATAAAAGCCGAATTTACGGGCTCCTGAATGCTCTCACTTGGCGGTGTGTGAAAGCAGCGTGCGCAGAGCACAGCAGTGACTGAGATAGGCACCCACTCACGGGCTGCACAGCAAGACAATTTGCTTTTCTGTTAGCACTAGAAATGAGGGAATGTGAGGGGACGAGGAGTGGACGGACCCTGGCTGGGGAAATGGGGTTTGAGCCATGCCTTGGAGGGATAATAACGCCAAGTGCAAATACTTACCAGAAACTTTCCTATGTCCTGCATGTCTGCATCACTCTAACCATTTCATGTGTATTAACTCCCTGGCTCTTGCAACAATCCTCTGAGATGGGAATTTCATTATCATCATCATCCCCATTTTATAGATGAGGAAACTGAGAGTAAGTCATTTCCCCAAAGTCACACAGCTAATCCCAACAGAACTGAGACCCAAACCTTGGCAGTTGAGTCTAAGAGTCTGTGTACCAGCCACTGCTCTGCCCTGCCCCCTGCAGACAGGACTGTGGGTGACCACAGCGGGGGGCAGGGGGACACCAACTCCAGCCACAGGGAAAGTCCTGAGGAAGCCCCAGTGGCTGATGCAGGTTGGACATGAAGCAGGACTGCTACGTGGGTGGGAGCACTGTGCTCACCAAAGACCTGGCTGGGTGACTTAACTTTCATCCAGAAGCACAGAACAATATTACAGATCATCACAGAATAAGGGCCTTGCTGCTGCATCTCACCTAGGATCACACACAGAGTACCTGGCCAAGCTGCTTGCTCACACGTCAGTGCTGGCAGCCGCGCCTGGGATTTGAGGGTTGTTAGGTGAAACTGCTGGTGCCTTTTTCGTCCACCAAGGCTGATCACATTGGGCAGACCTCTCCCATAGGCAGTCCCCTGGACCTCTCAGCAGGCTGAGCGTACATGCTCTTGGAGGAGTCTACCCACCTCTTGGAGATACCCTCCAAGGCCCCCAGAATCAATTTTGCGAATTCCAGTGTCAGTTTTGGCAAAAGTACAACCATTCGTCTTCTCATGATGTGATGACAGACAAATAGAATTGTGGTTGCACATCTTATCTACTAATCATGGCCCTCAGAGCTCTTCTCCTTTATGTTCCAAGTTCCCCAGAGGGCAAGTGCCTCTCCTTGTGGCTGGAGTTGGTGTCCCCCTGTGGCCACCCACAGTCCTGTCTGCAGGGGGCAGGGCAGAGCAGTGGCCGGTGCACAGACTCTGAGACTCAACTGCCATGGTTTGGGTCTCAGCTCTGATGGGATTAGCTGTGTGACTTTGGGGAAATGACTTACTCTCCAAAGTCCTCAGTTTCCTCATCTATAAAATGGGGATGATAATAACGAAATGCCCATCATCCACTGTAGGAGCCAAGTTCTCCTCGCCCCTCCCTTCCTTCCTCTCTTTCTTGCTCCTTGCCATGTGTCTGGAATACCTTGGTACAGGCGCACCCAGCCACCCACGTGCCACCTCCGGTCATCACTTCAGGGATCACGGAAGGTGGTCTCAACCCTCCAGCCCCTTTCTACTAAATTCATCCAGTACAGTACCGAGGGCACCACTGATGAACAGCAGGACAAGCAGTGTCTTCTGGGCGAGAGAATCCTTTTCACCCACCTCTCTGCCAGCCACAGCCCACACAAAATTTTCCTGAGAGCTTTCATTCTGTACATCAATGACTCTGAACTTTTAATCCATGAATTTTTTTATCCTGCCCATCAATATAAGCATTCTTACTTGCAAATAATATTCATATACTATCAAACAAATTCACATTTGAAAACATGCCCACAAAATAGACACTTCTAAAGTATCAATAAAATGTTATAAATAGGAGTTCGACTATCTTCTTCCTGTACCCCACCTTGCAGACCACAGCTTTAAATAACTCAGCTACCTACAGCTCTTGCTAATGGAGTTTCTCTTTCTGTATTTACAGGTCACGTCCACATTACAGACTTCAACATCGCCACAGTAGTAAAGGGAGCAGAGAAGGCCTTCTCCATGGCTGGCACCAAGCCTTACATGGGTGAGTCTTCCAGGCCCAGCTTAAGACTCAGCATTGCTGTCCTGTTCCATCTGTCACCCCGTGACAGATCTCCATGTTCCTGGTATATACCACCCGTTCTTCAAGCTCTGGGCTTTTTCCAAGTTGTCTACCTTGCCAGGAACACCCTCCTTCCCTGAGTTTTCTAGAAAATTCCTACCCAGCCAGAAAGCCTTAAGTTTGGGAGGAGGGCAAACAAAACAGGTATAGTAGAACCAACCCATGTGAATTGAGCACCCAAGGACTGTAACCAACTGGTCGACAAATGGAGATGGTTACCGTGAGGAACGTCCATCGAGTACATGGGTACTGTACATCTGGCTGGCCTATGAAAATGCAAGGAGGTGGGTCAACCATGGAGGTTCTACTGCATTTCCTTTTTCATTAAGGACCAGTGGTGTTGCCCGAATTTAACTTGGTGCTGGTCATTCTGTGTCTACGTTCTTAATTACAGTTCTTAATTATAGTTCTTTTTCAATGTGTAGTTTCAAACTGGTTTTTCTTTAGGAATTTTTGTGGAAGTGTTATTATTTTTAGAATGCATTCTATTCTCTTGCTTTAGATTGCTTTGTTAGGGAGGCCTATTATCTGAATGTTGGCTCTTCTTTGCCAACCCTCAACATGTTTATTACCTCTGCCTTTATTTCTCCTTGTTATCTTTCTTTCCCTTAAGGCATCATCTGTTGTGTTTATTTGCTTTTTGTGTTTTCTAGTGAAGTCCTTATTTCTGAAGCAATTTTCTCTTTACTTATAATTTTTTTCTTTAGTTCTCTAGCCTGATGTCTGAAATTTATATTCTAAAGTTAGAATTTTTATGTCCTGTACAAGATCTTTGACATCTTAAGTTATTAATTCTGAATGCCCATGTTATTTATCAATTACTGTGTAAAAAACCTGCCAGGGCACATTTCAAAACTTATCAGCTTAGAACAATGAAACTACATTATTTCTCACAGTTCTGTTGGTTGACAGGATGGTTCTTGTCCTGGTTGTGGCTGGGTTCACTGATGCAGATGCTTTTGGCTGGTAGGTCAGCTGGGGACTGGGCTCAGCTGGTGCAGCTGGGATGAACAGGCCTGTCTGTCTGTGTGGTTTTTCATCGGCAAGGGGACAAGACTGCACTCCCTCACATGCGCTTCCTGATGTTCAGCTGGCCCAAGCAAGACGCGTGGCCACCATGTGGAAGGGCGCTGTGTGGGGCATGGGCACCAGAAGGCCTGGTTCACTGCAGGGGCCATCGAGGAAGCAACTTGCCACAGTGTCTTTTAACTCTTTAGAAACCATAGGTTACAGGTTTCATCTGTTTTACTGGCACATCTTTCCAGAGGGTGTTTTCATTGTAGTAGTGTTATTCTGCTCTTTATTCTCTTACTTCTTATAATACTGTTATATGGAATTTGACTTTGATACTTTTATGTTGCTCATTTTTGTGTGAAATTAGTTTTCCTGAACTTGCAGCAGACAGCCTGGTTTGAGAGACTTTCCTCATCAAACAGACCTTTCTCCACTGCTTTTTTTGTGAAGTGTCGTAGTCCAAGGCAGCTTTGTGCTGCTGAGCTTCCTGTTCCTGTTCCCCCTTTCTTTTTTGTCTCTTTCCTCTGCCCTGCCCCCTTTGGTTCCACTCCACACAGTCTTTTCTGGGGGCCTTTCCTCACAGGAGCTGGAGCTGCATGGATGAAAGAGTTTTCCTGTCCCAGACGCCCCACCTCCTTCAGAGCTTATCAAGGGCCCTCTTCACTCCTCTGATGTTGTGTTGGACAATTTCAGCAGCTGTTCTCAGATTGGTCAGCTGTGCTTCCCAGGGAATAACTGCAGGCTGTTTGGAGACCTTTGTTTTCTAGTCCAAAAGACATCCAACAAGCTGCTTGCTGCTTGTCCTGTTTCTTCCTGCATAGAGGTCACTGCCACTGAGATGTTGTCAAGGGTGTGTTTTTTCCCCACCCACTTGCATTTTGAGGATTGTCAGGACAATCTACTTCTGTGGTAAATAATATCCATGGATTTTTAGCTTAGCTGTTGGTTTTCCTGTGTGGACTTGTGGAGATTCACATCTATGCCACCATCTCCCCAGAATCCACGACTTCTGTCCTTGATCTTTAACTTATCACATGAATAAAATCAAGGAAGTTTGGTAATAAATACCTGTAATGGTAAAAAAATACTAGAAACTAGCTGTTTTCAGGTCCTGAGCCAAGTGCTTTTCATTCATAGCTTTATTTAACACCTACAAATATGAAGTAGGCACAATTAATTTGTTCCATTTTAGAGTTAAGGGAATTGGGGCTTACAGAGATTGGCTGACATTCCTAAGCTGACGTTGTAGTGTGAGTCAGACCCAGGTCAGTGTGACTTCAGAAACGAAGCTCTGAGGTACTTCTAACCTGGCCTCTGTGATAGAGAGGGTCCTTTACAAGAACAGCCACAGATATAAATACAAGTGAGTCTACTCAGATGAAAGAAGTCTCCTGGAGCAACTGAAAAACAGGACAAGGAGACGTTTTGTTAACAACCCTTCTTAAATCCCTTTTCAGAAGGATCCAGAGCTGGGGCAAGTCTGACACAGGAGGGCAACTGCCTTAAGATTCAAGAGCGATCAAATGAGCAGATTCATTGACTGATGAGGGTAGAATGAGTCACTTCCCAGGGCTCTGGATTGTGCAGCAGTGGAGGCTGTGGTGACGCTTGCTTTGTGGGGAGCATGGTGAGAGCAGCAGGGTTGGGGGGCAGGAATAGTGAGTTTGCAGATGATGTGTCTATGGGACTTTGGAACACTTCAGTGCTCCAGTGTTCCCCAGGCATTTGCAGAGTGGTGTCAACAGGCATGTGGATTGTGAAGCTGCCAGGGCTGAGATGCAGCACAGCCCAGGGAGAGGGCAGGATGCCCAGGATGGTGCTGGAGGTGGAGGATCACATGTGGGGCCTCAGGAGCGCCCTGCCAGG
Source organism: Loris lydekkerianus (assembly GCA_963574355.1). Lineage (NCBI taxonomy): Eukaryota > Metazoa > Chordata > Mammalia > Primates > Lorisidae > Loris > Loris lydekkerianus. Next base: position 51,223 of record CAUYPK010156887.1, read on the forward strand.
AAGGGAGGTGGGGGGTTGGGAAGACACCCAGGGAGGGCTGCAGGAGCTCCCATGGGGACCTTCCCCTGGGATACTGTGAATTCATTCTGGCTGCCTTCAGACTGTTTCAAAAAGCAAATCGATTTCCAGAATTGTAGATCCTGGGCCACTGGAGACATTCGAGGCAGTTTTCTACCAGCTTTGTCCTGTCTTCCCTGCTGTTGACCCAGTGCCTGCCGGACTTCCTGGGCACCGCCTCTGAGACTCTACGTGGACGTCCTCAGCCTTGCCCCTGTCCAAGGCAGCTCTGTCCTGGACTTTCCAAAAACAGAGCAATGGTCCACAGCAGCCTCACCTTCAAAAGGGACTAACATGTGATACTGTCTTGTCCCAGTAGAACTGGGACCCTACTCTTTGCCTGTCTTCACATTTCATCCTCAGAAGACTCATGAAAGATTTCAACATTTCTTTTGTTTTATGTCTGAGGAACCTGAGTCCAGAAAAATTGATTAGCCTGCCCAGGGTCGCACAGCCAGTATATGAAGGAGCCACGATTTGAAGCCAAGTCTATATGGATCTGAAGTCCTTGTTTTCTCCATAACACCAGGCCATATTTCTCAGACCAAGAAACAAGTTTACTGTCCTAGCTACATACAAGAGACAGGGCTTCTGTTGTCCCTCCAATTAGATACTCTTCAGGCATAAATTGATGAACAAATGTACAGGAAAGATTTTTATGGGCTTTAGAAGTCACAACTGATTTTGCAAATGGATGTGTTTTCAGGCACTGTAAGAATAACAGTGCCAGGTGTGTGAATTTAAAGGGGAAGACAGGATTAAGGAAGCACTCTCTCAATAAAGTCAAACTCTGCAGTTCCCAGGGCTGGGAACTCCTAATGCCAAGTGGCAGGCTTGTTGATGTCATTCACTGGAGATATTCAGTTCAAAGGCCTAAATAATAAGTTCCCAGAATGTTCCTAACATGGATCCAGGGAACAGGCAGATGAGGAAGCTCACAAAGTTTGCTTACAAAGGGTGATCCCAGAAGAAACATTTTCACAGAACTGAATTTTCATCAATTGCAGATGGAATTTGCAATTGGAGGGAAAGAAAATCTCTTTGAAATGTGCCAGATTAGAAGTCGGAAATGTTCCAGCAGCTGCCCACGGTTTCAGAGTTTATTAATTTAAGGTGAAATGAAGAGCAGGATGTTCAGCCAGCAAACACGGACAGTGCATTTGGGTTCCGTGGGGCTTGGGGTCAGGCACTGGGGCTGTGGAAAGGAATGCAGTCCTCCTGGCATCCAGGAGCTCACCAGCAGACAGGTGGGCAAACGTGCTGTGCCCAGATTCTGGCTGAGGGCGAGTGACAGTGCAGTACCAGGAAGGGGCAGATGAACTCTTTCTGGACAGTTTCCCTAAGACACATTCCTGGAGAAGGTGGCAATCTGAGTTAGACTTTGAGGGTGGGCTGGCAATAGTAGGGAGCGGGCAGGTAGGCAGAGAGGACAGCCAGCGCAAATGCACAGATCAGTGAAATAGAATTTCATGGGGGAACAGCGTAGCAGTTCCCTTGTTCTGTGGCCTATAGCAGTCAGTGGTCCACAACCTTTTTTGGCACCAGGGACTGGTTTCATGGAAGACTATTTTTTCATGGGATGAGGGAGTAGGGGAAGAATGGTTTGGGGATGGTTCAAGTGCGTTACGTCCCCACCTCAGGCATTAGAGTCTCATATGGAGCACACAACCTAGGTCCCTGCAGGCCAGTTTACAGTAGGGTTTGTGCTCCTATGAGACTCTGCTGCTGCTGCCAATCTGATGGGAGGTGGAGCTCAGGCAGTGATGTGAGCGATGGAGAGCCAGTGTAGACACAGACAGAGCTGCACTCACTTGCCCGCTGCTTACCTTGTGCTACGTGCCTTGTTCCTAACAGGCTGTGGACTGGTACCGGTCTGCCAACCAAGGATTGGGGACTGTAGACTTATAGAACAAGAGAAGGCAGGAGGGAGGGAAGAGACAGGCCAAGTCATGGGGGTCTTGAGTGCCGTAGCAACAGCCTAGGCAACCAGCAGAAGGTTCAACACTGGAGACTGTCATGATCAGACTCACAGGATCAGAGCCTCATGGGTGACCTCAGAGAGATGAACGGGCAGCAGGAAAGCATTAGGACTCGGGCTTGCCAGAGATGGATCCAGGTGACATCTTCCACTTACTGTCTGTGAACTTGGGTGAATCTCCTTATCAGACCTGATGCACAGAAGGTGCTTATTATCATGAACACCCGACAAGCTTTGGGATTAATGATTCATGCAGTATGCTTTACTCAGTAGGTGTTTGTGAGGGTTCATCTACTAAGTATGAAGGTACAGAGCATAAGAGATAAATATGTATATATATATATAGTCATTATTGTTGTTGTTAATTAAATGATTATTTGATATATGCTAAGCACAGGGACATCAAAGCCAAATCTAACATTTCCTGCCTCATGGAGCTCACAAACTAGTGGGGGACACAGACTCTAACTAAACCCTAATTAGAGGAGCTGGGATGGCCACTGGAAAGTGGGTGCACTGGAGAGATGATGGGGCCCATGCACCACTGGCACTCATCAAATGTTGGCCTCTTCCCCGAGGACCCCCGAGCACCCAGGACAGCAATGCAGTTACCACCTGATGCTCAGCCCTCCTCATGGAAACGATCAGGGCTGAGGAATGTGAAGTTTGCTACCCAGACACTTCCCAGAAAGAGTGGTAGAGCCATCATTCAGCACCAGGGCAGTGAGGCTACATTGCCTCCTGAGAGCCATTCATTCATTCACCAGAGATTTATGAATACCTTCCGTGTGCCAGGCAGTGCTCCACGGGCTGAAATGCACCTGTAGACAAGGTGGTATTCCTGTCCTTGATGGCTTGAGTGTTTGTGACAGTCACTTAAATCACCAAACTGATAAATATGTAGTTTGAGGTGTTTATTTTTGAGGAATAATTTTCTTGTAATAAAATGTACTTTTTTAGTGTATAGTTCTATAAATTCAGACAAAAACACCACCACAATAAAGATATACAACAGTTCCTTCTGCTGCCCCAAATTCCTTCCTCCCTAGTCCCTGGCAACCAGTGATCAAGTGTCTGTCCCTGTGATTTTACCAATTCCGGAAAGTCATGTAAATGAAATCATATGTGCATGTTGTATATAGCCTTTGAATCTGAATTTTTTTCACTTAGAATGATGTATGGAGATTAGTCATGTTGTGTATATTAATACTTTGTTCCTTTCTATTGCTGAAGAGAACACTGTGTGGCAGATAAATGGATGTACATACATGTGTTTATCTGTTCATCACCTGAAGGGCATTGGAGTGGTTTCCAGTTTTACCTAATTATTAATAAAGTTACTATTAACATTTACACACAGTTTTTGGTACAGCTTTTAAGTTTCCGATTCTTTGGAATAACTACCTAGAAGTACAATTGCTTGTTAAGATTATGTTCAACTTTCGATAAAACTGCCAAACTGTTTTCCAGAATGGCTGGGCCATTTCACTTCCCCACAAGCCATGCACTCAGCGGCCTCACTGTCCTACTGTTTACAACCAGGTTCATGAGGAATAATTTCCTTGTAACAACTTTGCATGCTTTTGGTATTAGAGTAATATAAGTTGGGAGTTGGGAAGTGTTCCTTCCACTCTTATTTTCTAGAACAAAGTATGGAGGATTAGTGTTACGTCTATATATGTTTTGTAGAATTGTCTAATAAAGATATTTGGGCCTGGGGGTTTCTTTGCAGGGAAGTTTTTGACTATGAATTAAATTGCTTTGATAGACTGAGGACCAGTCTGTTTGTCTATTTCTTCTTAAGTAAAAAAATTTGGTAGCTTGGGTCTTTCCAGTAATTTGTCTAGTTCGTCTAACTTTTCAAATATTTTGGTATAGAATTATCTCTAATATCCCCTTATTACCCTCTTGACGACCATGGATTCTGCAGTGACCATCCTTCTTTTAGTCCTGAATTGGCCCTTGTGTCTTCTCTCTGCTCTCCCTGGTCATTAAGATGAGAGGCTTACCTAATTTATTGATCTTTGTAAAGAATAATTTTCTAGCTCATATCTTTCTATTTTCTAGTTTACTGAAAATTTTTCACTCATATTTTTTCTATTTTCTAGTTTACTAAATTCTCTTATTACTTTCTTCTGCTTACTCTAGATTTAAGCTGTTCTTTTTTAAAATTTTATGATTTTTTTTTTTTTTTTTTTAGAGACAGAGTCTTACTTTTTTGCCCTTGGTAGAGTGCTGTGGCATCACAGCTCACAGCAACCTCCAGGTCTTGGGCTTAGATGATTCTCTTGCCTCAGCCTCCCAAGTAAATGGGTCTACAGGTGCTTGCCACAACGCCTGGCTATTTTTTTTGTTGCAATTTGACCTGGGCCAGATTTGAACCCGCCACCCTTGGTATATGGGGCCAGCACCCTACTCACTGAGCCACAGGAGCCGCCCAGCTGTTCTTTTTATCATAATTTCTAAAGATGTAAGTTTAGATGATTGATTGACATTTGTCTTCTTTTCCAACATAAGCTCCAAAGCCAGATTTAGCTGCACCCTACAAATTTTACTATGTTATGTTTTCATTTACAGTAGCTTAAAAATATTTCCAACAACATTTGGGGATTTTTCATGTTACTAATGCTCAGTTTAATTCTGCGGTGATTAGTGAAAATATCTTACATGATTTCTCTTCTTTTTTATATGGTCTAGGTTGGTGAATATTACATGTATACTTGCAAAAATGTACATTGTCTTTTTTGGTCATTTTTTCTTTAAATGTCAAATAGGTCACATTGTTTGATAGTGTTGCTCAGGTCTTCTATATATTCTTATCAATTTTCTTTCTACTTCTATGTCAATTACTATGATAAAATTCCCAACTGTAATTATGCATTTTTCTATTTTCCTTGCATGTCAGTTTTATCTGATATGCTTTGATACTCTGTTGTAAGATGTGCACACATTTAGGACTGTTACATCTTTTGGGTAAACTGCCCCATTCATCATTATGTGATGGCCTTCTAACCTCTTGTTCTGAAGTCTGCTTTGATACTAGTGCAGCCACCTCAGCTTTCTCTTGGCCAATGTTTGCATGGTATATCCAGCAGTATATCCAATATTTACTAAGAGAATTTAGTAAATATTTAAATGTTTAATAACTAGTTTTCTGATAAAGAAGAAAGGAGCCCCAATTTGTAGATTTTGCTGATTTTCTTTCTTTCCTTCCTTCCTTCCTTCCCTCCCTCCATCCCTCTTTCTTTCTTCTTTCTTTCTTTTGTTTTTTAGACAGGGTCTCCCTTTGTCACTCTCAGTGGACTACTGTGGTATTGATATGGGAATTTCGTCTTCAGTAGGTTCTTGGTCTCGGTGAGTTGAAGAATAAATCTGTGAACCACAGATCAGTGGTAAGACAGGATTTATTTACAGAAAAGAATACAAAAACACCAAAGCTCCCAGCAGGGAGAGAAAAACCCAAATCGGGAGAGAAAAGCTCTCTCTCCCCCTCTCTGTCTGTCTCTAAGCTCTCTCTCCCCCTCTCTGTCTGTCTCTCTCCCCAGGCTCTTTGTCTAGGGGTGTATATAGTCTCATGGGGCCCTCTCTAGTTATGTGTCTGGGACATGTCTGGGTCACAAATGAATGGCTGCAATCCCTTTCATTCCCAGGCCTAGGAAATTTACATGAAATTGACCAGGCCTAAGAGATGGGGGTTCCCTGTTCAGCCCTAAGTGCAAGGGGAGAGAAACCTGAGGTGCTGGTGTCTCCCCAGCAGTTGTCTGGCCCCTCTGGCTACTGGAGCCTCCTGCGGGCCCCCACTGCCTACCCACCAGCCTGCTGGTTCCTGTACTCGCTGCCATTGCACTAATACCGCCAAGGCAGAGGCAGCTGGTCCCACCCCCCACCCCCAGCTCCACCCAGCTAGCTGAGAAGCCACTTGTCCTGTATCAGTATTATAGCTCACAGCAACGTCAAACTCTCAAGAGATCCTCTTGCCTCAGCCTCACAAGGAGCTGGGACTACAGACACCCACCATGTTCAGCTATATATATTTCTAGAGATGGAGTCTTGCTTTTGCTCAGGCTGGTCTTGAACTCATTAGCTCAAGCAATCTACCTGTCTCAGCCTCCTAGAGTACTAGGATTATAGGTGTGAGCTACCCTGCCCAGCTACTGATTTTCCTCATCTGAGTTACTCGACCATGACTGATTTCAAATTACCAATGTGATGGCATTAAACACAGAGTTGAGAAAAGATTCTAACCATGTGCTTTTGTGAGCCAGTATTTCTGTGGCATATCCCTGATAATACCTTTTTCCATCTTTTTATTTTTAACTTATCTGTGTGTTTTTATATTTAAAGTACATTTCTTATAGGCAATATTTTAAATCCAATCTAATAGTCTCTGTCTTTTCATGTATTTAGACCATTTATATAAATATGATATTGATATGGTTGTATTTAAATCCGTTACCTTGTTTTTTTCTCTGTTCCACCTATCTTTGTTCCTTTTTTTCTTCCTTATTTTGGTTTAGGTCACCATTATTTGTGATTCCACTTTAACTTCTCTAATACCATAATATTTATACTTCCTTTTAAAATCTTGTAAAAACATCCTTCTAGTAAGACTCATTCATCTTTTATTTGCTATAAATATATAATTCATTGATTTTATTTATTTATTTATTTATTTATTTATTTATTTTATTAAACAATAGCTGTGTGCTTTAATGAAATCATGGGGCACCATGCACTGGTTTTGCTTCAGAAAGTCAACTGTACATTGTAGTTGCTAAAAACAAGAAAAGTAATTTTTAAATTTACTTTGTTTCCATTTTCCTATTACTTATTGTTTATGTAGCTTCAATTTTACTTCTGATATCATATTCATTCTATCTGAAGAACTTCTTTTAACAATTCTTACAGTGAAAGTCTGGAGGTGATAAATTCTTTCACTTTTATAGTTGTTTGTTTGTTGGAAAAACCCTATTTTTCTTACATTGTTAAAAAATATATTCACTGGGTACAGAGCTCTGACTTCACATTTTTGTTTTTTTCAACATTTAAATATTGTCACTCTGTTGCTTTCAGCTTTCAACAGTCCTGAAACAAATCTGCTCTGCTTCCTGTGCTCTGTAGGTAATATTCCTTCTTCTTCAGTTGCCTCTAAGATGATTTTCCCTTTATCTTTGGATTTGGACATGATGTCCCTAAATGTATTTTTTTTAATGATTATTCTGGTTGGTATTTTTGGAGCATTTCTCAGTGTGTTTTGTTGACTCATCATATTTGGAAAATTCTTGGTTGTTATCGCTGCAATTATTTTTCTAGCCCATTTCCTCCCATTCTCAAGAGAGAAGCCGCTCCCTCCATATCTCTCCTCTTCTTCTAGGATTTCAATTATACGTGCCTTAGATCTTTGATATTTCCCTCCACAGTATTTTGATGCTCTACTCTTCTCCCCCCGAAGTGTTTTCTCTTAGTGTCTCACTTTAGGTAATTACTTTTGACCTGTCTCCAAATCTATTCATGAGCCTGTTGGAAGCATCCTTCATCTCTGGCACTATATTTTCTTTGTCTTTTTGAGGTGATTTTTGTTTGTTTTTTGCTTTGTTATGTGCCCTATAGATATGAGTTAAAACCTGGACATTGTGTGTAGAGCAAAATCCATGCCTGGAAATGGACACGTGTCTCGTACTGCTCTGTGTTTTGTTTTGTGTGGGGGAGGGACAGTTGCATCAATATAATCAGGTGTGTAGCTTGATTTGCGTTTTGCTCTTGTAAGGCCACCTTCAGGGTATTCCTCCACAGTCAGGGTTCGCTGGGCTTCCACCTTCAGCTTTAGTGTTTCCTTGTGGGCCCGTGCCTTAAAGGAGGGTCCCTCTGAGTACGCCTTCTGCTCCCTAGCAGTAGACTCCTGTTTTTGGCTGCTTGACACTTGATAATATAGTGGGCAGTGGGAGGAATGCACACCCTCTTCTGCTGTGGTTCTGCCTCAGTGTTAGATGGGTTCTGTGGCTATGAGTCTTAGGGATATTGATTCTTTCTCTCTTCAGCAGTAGGAAACTAGTAATTGCCTTATCCCAGAATAATTTTCTGGCCCTTTCCCAGGGGTAGAGGTTTCATTTTTCTATTTCCTCTCTTACCCTTAACTGTGCCCTTATGGTGATAGAGCATTAGTTGAAGGCTTTTGTTCCATAAAGGTATGGAAAAGGGATCTAGGGAGGGCTTTATTCCTTTCATGAAGCAGTGTCAGCTGTCCTCCTTAAATCCTGCATTAGCAAACCAAATGTTCTAGTCTCCTGCCCTGCCCTAATATATTTCATAAGTACACAGTGAGGTCTATATAGAATAACTTGTGAATAGATGCAATTTCCTTGTATCTGGACAACCAATGGTTCTATCCTCTCATACATTTTAGCTGAAATCTTCTTGCCTTTTTCCTTGGCAGCCTTACTTTTTCCCACATCATTCCCAAGGCAAGCCAATATTCATAGCCCTATCTATCTCTTCCTAAAGGCATGTGGCTTTCTTTAGATTTCATGCAAGTCAGATTCAAGAAAAGTTATGATTCTATAGATTATATAGCTTTTTCTTACTGTTAGGCTAGGTGTGGCACTCCAATGCCTACATTTTAAGCAGATCAGAATTGTTTGAAATCTTTATAAGAATCATGATGGAAAGGAGAGAAGATGATGGTGTAGCCGAACTAGATTGAAGGGATCAAAAGTAACATTTCATTTGGTTCCCAGGGGGCATAATTCAGTAAAAAAGGAAGGAACCGCAGCCTGGAAGATAGAACTGCAATTGTCGAGACCCTGAGGCAAAACGGAGCTCAGCCCAGAGAAAGAAGCCAAAGAAAATTAGTGTGGCCCGAGCAAAGTCAACAAGAAAAATGAGCCAGGAGAGTGAGTGGGGCCAGATAATGAAGACCTGAGCGCCACAGTAGAGCTTTTGGTTCTTATGTCAAGTTCAGTAGGAAATTTTAAAGAATTTTAAAGGAAAATTAATTGTCTTGAATAAATAGAGAATTTGGAATCCTTTAAGAGAGTGGAACTGCAGAAATGAACTTTTCTATCAGCACCACATAGAAGTTCATCCAGACTATCTCACCACGACTGTAAAATGCACTGATTCTAACCCTGTCCTTCTAGTTAAAATGTCATTCCCCATGAAAACTTCCAAGAGTCTTTTAAAGAACAAATTACAGTTGCGTCTGACGTGTTTGGTATGGAGCTGATTTCCCCCACACCTCATCCGAGCTTCCCTATTTACTCCTCAGCCCGTTGAACTTCCTCTCCTCTCTCTCTTCCCGTGTAGACCCGCGAAATCTGGACGGCCAACAGCTCAGCAGTTTCTTACATGCTTTAATGAAATTTTTTCTGCTGCTATTAATGCTACTAGCATCTCCCTAGAACTAGAACTATATCAGACAGATGCCATGGCTTATCTCAAATTCATGCATAAATGTATGACTTCTGAGTTCATCTGGCTAAGAGCCAAAGAAATACAAATTACCCCCACAGAGATCCAAAGGGAGTCCATATGCTGCTTATTCCCGCTTTCCCTGCTGCTCACCAACTTTAATGCAGAGAATTGTCACAGAGCTTTGGAATCACTTGGGGTGCGCCCGCAGCTTGCAGCTTGGCTCTCACATCTATGTGCATTTCATCCCTGTTCAATTGTGATTGATGTAATAAAAACTAGCTCACATCTGTTGAGAACTTGCTTTGTTTCTGTCCCTGAACTAAATATACCACCTATGTTATGTCATATGTGACATAGAAGCTATTTTTATTCCCTAGAATATGGGTTAAATGCTTGCCCAATAACAAATCACCAGCATGAGTAACTATTGAGATTTGAAGTCAGGACCCTTTGGCTTCAACTTCTTTACCACTGGGATGCATTGAGCATCTACTTCTAGACTAGCTTCATGCTAATCCCTGGGGATCTGAGGCTGCCTTTGTCCTGTCCCTGTCCTCAGAGAGCCCACCACTGAGCAAGGAAGATGGGCAGGTACACCATGAATTCAAATACAGCATGCTAATGCAGGGAGGAGTGAGAAGGGGTTTGTGAGAATTCAGAGCATGCATTGACATGCTTGTGAAAGAGGGAAACACGGGAATAGCAAGGGACTTGATGAACGGTGTACAGGGAGTGAAATCTGGTCTGGGTCTTGAAGTATGAATAGAAATTTGTGAATATGACAAAAAGGGTAAAGGTTACCAGGCAAATCATAGATTAAAAATACAGTGTGTTGATGTTGGAATACATTCTTCTTTGTAAAGTGTCACAAGAATGGAGAAGCAAGAATCCAATCTATGCACTTCTAATATGAAGCAGTAGACAATCTGATACACACCCACATAAGAGAAAAATTTAAACCAATTCAAGGTGAGGGGCAGGGGAGTGAGGTAGAGGAACGGGGAGGAAACAGGGACAGGTGTAATTCCACTTAATGGGGGCAATGTTAGGGCATATGGCACACCTCGTGAGAGTGGGACACAATTATAAGAGGGACTTTACCTAACAAATGCAGACATTGTAACCTAATTCTTTGTAGCCTCAATTAATCTGAAACAACAACAACAACTCCCTATTCTTTGAAATAGTTACAATGAATGTAATAAGGACAGTGGCCAAACATGAGGCTGTGAGGGCAGTTGGGGCCTGCTTTTAGGAAATTTTTATGCTAGGAAGTTTGAACTTTATTCTACAGTAAACAGGAAAACTTGGAATGATTTTAAGCAAATGATTTGAATAAGTGAATATTAGCACTTATTGAGTACTTACTGTATGTTCAATAAACATGCACACAACTCCATTTTCTCTTCAAAATAACATTATGTAGCAGCTATTGTTATTCCTTCTTATGGATGAGGAAACTGGGACACAAATAAAAGGCTAAGCTGCTTACCTGAGGCCACTGTGCCACTGATCTGATTGATTCAGGGAGGTCTGTCAGGGGTTAAAGAAAGCCGGGCAGGGAAGGGAGCTGGGCAGAGGTGAGAAAGGACCAGAGAAGAAGTTTCAGGAAGGGAAAAAAGATGTGTCTGGGGGGATGAATCAAAGGATCAGAAACAGCTGCTAAAGAGGAGTATAGTCCAAGGTGCTTCCCAGTTTTCATGCTGTGAAACTGTCTGACAGTAAGAACCCAGGAGAAGGGGCAGTTTTTGAAAGGGAAGCATTTGGTTTGGACAGGTTGAGCAGTGCCCCTGCGACCATTAGGCAGAGTTGTCCAGGTGCACACTTATGGCCACCTTGCAGCTGGGATGTGCAAGCTAGCTGGAGACATGGTCTTACCTTGAAGAAAGTATCAGTGGGCAGAAGACCTGAGTCCTAGTCCTGGCTGGGCCAGACCATCATTTAACTCCTCCAATAGGCCATGCCCTCCTTGTCTATAAAGTTTATGGAGGAAGGAATTTCCCCTGAAGGTCCCCACTAGGCTGTAGCACAGTAATTCTATACTCCTAGTCAAGAAAGGAGCGCTTGCCTCTAGGAACAGACCCTGGCAACCTGGCAGCCCCTAGCTTGATGGTAAATAGCATCTCACAGGCCACTGCTGTTATGGAAACCTCCAGCAACATTCATGGAGCTAAAACACCAAGTCAATAATTATAACATGGGTGTTATTGTATTTTCCCCATCTTTTTAGTTTAATAAGGAGGTAAACTCTGTGCCGTTAGGGTACAGGATTGGTAGCAATCCCACCAATTGCTGGTTTACATTTCTGAAGGGAAGAACAGCAAGTGCTTTCATGTAACATCCCATGTTCTTGCTTTTCTGGAAGGTCAATTATGTGATGCCCTGATGTCCCTTGAAATCAAAACTCACTTTCCATTTCAAACCTGCATTGGCAGAACTGTTCAGCTTCTAGCAGAGATGGTTAGTGAGGGTGAAGCTGATTTTTCCACACTGCTCGGTCATGTTGGAGGCAGCTGAGGGTCCTGTGGTACCTGGTGTCCACTCCATGCATTCACAGGCCCAAGAGAGAGAGCCTTCTGCATGCAACGGGCAGCCAGCACTGGGGTAGGTCCCTGTGGGTAGAAGCTTCCTTCCAGAGGACTCATGCAGGAATGGGTCCCAGCCTCAGCCCTCAACCCCACTGCTCTGCATGCCTACGGTGGTGAGGTGGTCAGAGTGTCCAACAGAATAGATAAAAAGCTAGTCTGGGAAGTGTCTAGATAGAAATCAACAGCTTAGCAGAAACAGGATATCAATAAAGTTAGAAAGCAGCTGACAATTATCCTCAAGCCCTGGCTATCTAACCTGGAGCTGCAACTTTCCCTCAGTAACTCCTCCCATGCTACCCTTTGATTCATAATTTAGCACCCCGCTGTCCTCCACCCTGATAGCCCTCTTCCTTGAACAGAAGATGGCCTGTTTAATTAAAGCACGAGACTGTTCCCTTCTCACTTTTTTACTTTGTATATGCACTCCCCCAAAACCCTAATAAAAAGCTCTACAGAATTCGACTGGAGGTAGTCCCTATCTGCCTTGCTCCAGGCTGATTTGGTCTCCATCTCTCTGGGTCTCTAGGTAGAAACTTTGTGTATGAATTTATCATGCTGTTCCTCCCTTTGTCTGCAGTCCCGGGCTGGTCCAGGGAATTCTCAGTCTGCTGTGTTGGGGCCCCCTCCCCAGCTGTGACAGGTCCTCAGCAGGCAGCAGGGAAGAAAATGCGATTCAAGAGCTAGTTTCCAGAGGATTTTTTTTATTATTATTACAATCACCAAAATGTGGAAACAGCCTAAATTTCCAGAGGATTTTGAATCAGTTTTATTTTTCTTTTGTGCACATGTTAAAGGTGAACCAAACCATTTTTTCCCCTTTTTGGATTATGCTAAAACCCTAATTTCCTCAAATGAAAAGTTCCTAGATCTCCATAAATAAATACTTTTGGTTTGGGTCCAATTGAATTAGTAGATTTAACACATTGACCACGGAGAGATTCTGGAATGTAAAAATAGTATATATATTATGTGTGTATATATATATATTTTACGATATGTGGTTTTCATTTCGGCACATACGTAAAGATGGCATCATTTGGTGGAAAATGTGTACACTTTAAAAGAGATGGAGTAGGGTCTGATCCTTATGCTGATTGACTCTGGGGAGTAAGCCTGGGCTCAAGTAAGGCTGTGAGCCTTGGTAGCTGTGTGAGCTTGGGCATGGCACGTCCTCTCTCCAAACCTCTGCTTTCTAAAGTGGAGGCAATAATAGCACTCACCCCACAATGTCCCTCTGAGTATGAAACAAGGCAAAGCAGGTGACACTCAGCACAGTGCCTGGCATCTAGCAGTGCTCTGTCAATGTCAGCTCTCCTGAGGAGGAGGTGAATATGTAAAGGACTTCTGGCACATCACAGATGCCCAATAAATGGCCACATTCATAGGTGACCACTGGTGGTATAAATAAGGATGCTCCTCACAGCAATAATGCACCAGTTCTATTGTGCCCCAGCTTAGATGCTAAGAATGGCATTGTAGCCTAGGCTCCTCCACACATTCTCCTCAGGGCCTGGAATGTACCCTGTAGCTTCTGCGGGCCTCAGTTTCTTTATCTCTGGCTCAGGGTGTTTCAGCATGGGAGTGATGATATGTGAAGGAATCTTTATGTCTGTTGAAGCATGAATGCTACTTACATGATGATGACAGTTACAGGTGTTATTTCCAACAGTTAATAAATGAATTCAAGGTTGTTAGTACCTCTACCAGGGCCTTAGAAAAGGTTTTAGTTTGGGTTGTTGTTTTTTCTGCAAGGCCTTGAGGAATTTCATCCAACCACAATCCAAGCGGGTGTACCCAGACTATGGACTCTGGACACCCCCTCTGGGCGTCACCACAGCCTCTGTTGATGATCTGCTCACTCTGTCACTTGCTCTCCTTCCCAGCCAGGACTCTCTGGCTGGGGCTGCCTTCATCACACACTGTGCCCCCGAATCCTGTCATGGCCTTGACAGTGTTGGCCTACAGCAACCAAATTCTTCCTTGGTGAAAAGTGTGAGAGATTGACTCAGATTCCACATTGTTGTGAGGATGAGTTAATACCTGGTAAGCTCTTAAAACAAGACTCGGCACATAGCAGATTCTCCTTGAGGACTGGCTGCTGTTGTTAGGAGTACATAAAGAGCTTCGAATGCTGTTTGGCACATAGCAAGGGCCATTTGCGTATTTGCTTTTTTTGTTATGATTGTCCGTTTAGGCAGTCGACAGACCTTTCTTACACGTGCTCTTGGTACTGGGCAAGGCAGAAGGCACCAGGTAGAGTATGACAGTCTCTTTCTTCAGGTGCTTAGAGTCTAGAGCAGTGGTTCTCAACCTTCTTAATGCTTCCTAATGCCTCAACCCTTTAATACAGTTCCTCATGTTGTGGTGACCCCCAACCATAAAATTATTTTCTACTGTTCATAACTGTAATTTTGCTACTGTTATGAATTGTAATGTAAATATATGATATGCAGGATGTATTTTCATTGTTACAAAGGGGTCACGGCCCACAGGTTGAGAACCGTGGTAGAGAAAAAGCAGACAAAGGAGCACAACTACAGCAGGAGAGGAAGAGAGTGTGTGGGTAGAGGGTTAGTCGTGGAGCTGCACCTCGTAAGACAACCTGGTGAGTGAGGAAGTAGAGAGAAGGGTAGGTGTAGGCAGCAGCATGAGCAGGTGGGACCCAGCTGGCCCAAGGCAAGCTCACAGGTGCAAGGCAGCTCGGGAGGCCTAGTGGCAGGCATTGGAGGGCCCAAGTGCCAGGCTGCAGATTCAGACTCATGCTCTAGGCCAGACAGTTACCCAGCCCTAGTGCCTCATAGTGTTTCCCAAAAGAAATTCTGGGATAAAGTCAAATACTTTTCCAAGCCATGCCTGCTATTGAGTCAGGCTCCTGGAGAGTCCCAGGAGGGCCTTAGCACACGAAAGGCTCTGAGAAGTCCTGCAGGGAAGAACAGCATGTTGGCCTTCCTGTTCAGGCCTGATGGATCTCAGCACCCTTTCTTCTCCTGTGTCTCTCAGCCTGGCACCAGGCCAGGGGCATTTCAAGGAACAATCTATGCAACAGCCATCATGCTGGGAATCATTAGCAAAGGATGACACTGCCATCAGTGGTGAGGACAGATTGGAGGAGACACAGGGTCAGAGGCTGGGCTGGAAGTCCATCGCAGGGGGAAGTGGACTTCTACACAGGACAGTGTGTGAACAAGGGGGAGGAAGGGAGGGTACAAGTGCCTCAGGCGGTACAATCATCTAGGATCGACGGGTGACCGTCACTGTGACCTGGGAGTCAAGAACAAGAGCTCCACACTTGACCCCAGAGTCGGTAAGTGGGTGGCCATTCTTCCTTCTTGAGCCTGATGACCAATTCTAGCAAGGAGGGGATGACGGGTTTTCCAAGGGAGCCTTCACCTCTGCTGTGCTGACATCCCTGGAGGCTGTGAGCTGGACATCAAGGGGTCGGCCCAGCCCTTGCAGCATCAGGAGTGGAAGAGGCAACTAACACATATTTATTAAGTGCTTTCTGCAAACTAGGCTGAGCACCAGACCCTGGAAGGGAAGGAAGGAAGGACAGCATCAAGGCACCAGTCCCCAGGTAACTGCCTGCTACCTAGTATAGGAGAAAGGACCTTGGAGTCAGCAAATAGCTGCCAATCCCAGCACTGTGGTGTCAGCGGGTGACCAGGCAAGTTCCTTAGCCTATATATTCATTTCTTGTGGCTACGAAGAAAAGTACTGCCAAGTATTTGGCTTGACACAGCAGAAATCATTTTCTCATAGTTCTGGAGGCAGGAGGTCCAATGTCAAGGTGCCAGCAGGGCTGTTTTTCCTGCAAAGGCTTTAGGAGAGGGTCCTTCCTGCCTCTCCACTTCTGGCAGTTCCAGGCCTTCCTTGGCTTGTGGCTGCTTCACTTCACTCTCTGCCTCCGTCCTCACAAGGGTCTGAAGGCTTCCTCTGCTTTTCCTTATAAAGATGTCAGTCACTGGGTTTGGGGCTTAGTCTAAATCCAGGATGATTTGATTGTGGGATTCTTAACTTGGTTACATATGCCAAGACGCTATTTCCAAATATGGTCCTATTCACAGGACCAGGGATTAAGACTTGAAGGAATCTTTTATGGGGGGATCATGATTCAACCCTTTGCTTCCTCATCTGAAAAGCAGAGATCAGAACGCTTATCTCTGTGGGCAGCTGGGAACATTAAAGATACGTGTGTGCACACAATCCTTAAAGTGGCACTGACAGATTGTGGCTGCTCTTGTTCATTTTTCCCACTGTGAAAGGGTGTCCTCAGGTATGTAGCTCCAGGTCGAAGCCTGCACCAGTCTCTCAAGTCCAAGCACTGCAATTCTGAGCCACCCACAGTCACTTTGGTGTAGAGATTACAACATCAATGTTGTTTGTGTTCTATCATCAGCCCCAAGTGTGTGGGGGAAGAGGGAATGTCACTTTCTCTAGGACTGCAGGCACTTGATTGGTTACAACAACCAGGACAGAATCACTCAGCTACTTCTTTTACCCTGAGTTCCAAATGGGCTCTGGGCTGCCCAGCCTGACTAGGACTTATGGGGAACATCTGGGCACTCGCAGCCATTCCTGCACTCATGGGCACATCCTGGGCTGTGGAACTCATGGGCTTAAGACCCAGGGACAAGCACGGTGTGACTTCCCCTTTCCCAGAACCCTCAGGACAAAGGGATGAGGGACAGGCTTGCAGACTGTGATGTCAGGAACGAAGTCTCCGTAGGTTCAAGTTCAGCTTTGGGCTCGGTGGTGGGATCCAGATCAGCACAGCTGGTGCCCAGCCCATGCTAGGAAGGCAGTAAATACGTATTCACTAAATACTTCATGAGCTAGTAAGATCACCCACTTCAGAGTCATGTTGGTCTAGGAAAGATGGGAAGGGGGAGACAAAAAGATGCTGAAAATATACACTACAGGGTTTCGGAGATGATAGTTCATAAGGCTGAGGAGGATGGAGTCTGGTATAATCCCCACGTTGCTGGTTTGTGTGACTGGGTGGATGGTGAGGTGGCCAAGTGTTCAAGAGAAAGAGGACATCTAGGGACAATTGGACCCCTGGTGATAATGCCTAAAGTTTCAGAGCACCTGCTACTGGCAGGTCATCCTGCTGAGCTCTTAACATGCACTGTCTTAATTACAACCCAGTGAACAAACCCTTATTATTATCCACAATTTACAAAACTAAGGCAAAGAGAAGGTAAGGAGCCCATTACTGGGAGGTTACTCCAGCTTCCCCAGCCTTCCTGTTTCCCAATACATCAAGTCAGCTGCTCTGCAAGGGTCAAAAAACCCAAGAGGAGCCGGACACTGTGGTTCACCCTCTAATCCTAGCACTCTGGGAGGCCGAGGAGGGTGGATTACTTGAGCTCAGAAGTTCCAGACCAGCCCGAGCCAGAGCAAGACCCCGTCTCTAAAAAACAGCCAAGTGTTGTGGCGGGCATCTGTAGTTCCAGCTAGTCAGGAGGCTGAGGCAAGAGGATCCCTTTAGCCCAAGAGTCTGAGGTTGCTGTGAGCTAAGATGCCACCACATCACGGCCACAGAGTGAGACTCTACCTAAAAAAAAAAAGAAAGAAAAGAAAAGAAAAGAAAAGAAAAGAAAAGAAAAGAAAAGAAAAGAAAAGAAAAGAAAAGAAAAAGTAAAAATGACCTAGGGAGACATTTCCTTAGATTCCTAGCTGGGTCATTCCCCAGCACGGCACTGAGCATGTTTTTGTACCTAAAGAAACATTGATACAGACCTTATTTCAGACAGGAATTCAGTGGATGCATAGGGCACATCTGTTTTGCACTCCCTGGCTGTGTGACTTCCTGCACACACCAGCCCTTTCTGAACCTCTTTCATCTGTAAAATGTGTAATCCGCCCCCTAGAGGGCACGTATTTCCTCTGTGAAGAGGAAAGGAGAGTTTCACAGGCGGCAACTAGAATTTGGCCACTGGTCAGACTCCAGCATGAAGTTGTAGATCTAGCAGCCCAAGTCAGTTGTCCCCTCACCTACCCGATAGGCTTGCTCACACGGAGCGAATAATAGTCTGGAAACTGAACCGAGACAGCATTCATCTCAGCATGTTGTGGCTCCCCAGGACAGATTTGGACTGCTCTGACAACTGTAAAGTGGAATTACGCCCACAAATTAATTCACTTGAAATAATCAACATTTCCCAGCAATTTCCTGGAAGCCAGTGTAAACAACTAACAATGTGCTCCAGGCCTGATGAGGCAGGGCAAGGTGATAGCACTGACCCACCACTTAGTCCCTTACAACCCCTACAGGGTCAGGGCCCCAGAACAAAGGCAGGCCCCTGGTTCGTAAGGGCCCACCAAACCCTGGCCTCCATCCATCACTTTGTTTCTACTGAGGTAAAACTCACACAACACAAAATCAGCCATTTCAGAGGGAACATGGCAGTGGCATTTAGAATATTCACAGTGTTATGAAGCCACCACCTTTACCTCGTTCATAACAGTGTCATCACCCCCCAAAGGAGAGCCTGTGAATAAGCACTTTTCTACTCCCCTGCCAGCTCCTCGGCTGCGGCAGCCTCCCATCTGCTCTCTGCCTCTGCAGATTCACCTGCTCTGGGCACTTCATCTTAGATCCCACCCATGCTAAAGTGAAACTGTCCCTGAGATCAGCATCAGCACAAGGAGTCTGAGCATATTGGGACGCCTGGCATGGGAAATAGAGTGGTATTGATCAAGTTTCTCAACCCCTCAGAGGCTCAGCTCCTCCTCTGGCTGAGTTCACCCACCATTTTCCCAGCAGACCCACCTCCCTAGGGGCTTCCCTCACCCCTCCCACCACACCCTGAGGGCACCATCTCTAGTCTGCCCTGGAAGGTCACAGGTGTGTCCTCAAGGTCTGCAGCTTGTTCCCCAGCTCAGGCCTTACCAAAGCCTGGAGCCATCTGGCATAGTGGAGAAATTACAGGTTTCACTGTCCAAAAAGCTGGGTTCATATCCTGGTGTCCTTCTCTAAGGGGTGGTGATGGCATAAACTGTGACATTATGACACGCAATGATGTTCTCTTTGTCCTGTCGTTGGCAGCCCCAGAAGTGTTCCAGGTGTACGTGGATGGAGGCCCCGGGTACTCTTACCCTGTCGACTGGTGGTCCCTGGGTGTCACAGCCTACGAGCTCCTGCGGGGCTGGGTAAGGCATGTGCCTGTGCCGGGGATGCCGGTGCACAGGCGGGGTGGAGTCTGGCAGGGCCCGCAGGCAGGGTGGGGCATGTAGGAGACACTGCCAGCTTTGTGTGTCTCTGGCTTCAGGGCCCAGCACAGAGCCGGCAGACAGCAGGTCCCCTTACTGGCTGCAGCTTCACCAGGTCTCATGGATATTTGTACACTTGCATATTCATGCCTGCAGAAGGTGCCTTGAGGAGCATTTTATTAATTGTAGGGATCCCCACTGCACATTGATAAAGGGTGTTGAATGGCTGTTGAACAAATGAATGAAAAAACGAAACATGAGAACAGTTGTGAATCTTGAGTGATTCATGATTCAAATGAATGAATGAAAGATGAGAACAGTTGTGAATCTATGTGAGTGCAAACAAGTGTTATTTATCACTGTGTGGTTGTGCTTCAAGCAACTATTTTTTGCTCTTAATCTCAATTACTTCTCCTGAATTCATCATAAACATAATTATTGTATGTGGTGTTTTTAGAATGCAAAGAAAATATGAACCTGCTTACTTTCTTAGCACTGAATAAAAAGAATTAATGTCCCACCGGTTTACTTGTTTCTGCCCAATCTGTTTGATACATATGCTCAGAGAAGGACTGTATGGGTCCGTGAGATTGTATGAACTAGAGGGCACAGGCATCCACCAGGGGCCCTTCCTCTTTCCTAATCACTCGTACAAATGACTCAGGTGAACAGTTGCCCTAAACATTGACTGGATGCTGCCTAACAGAAAGGACATGTGCCATCGTTCCTCCTGGGTTAGAATAGGCAGAGGATAGCTTATGAAAAGCCCCAAGGATGGAGTGGTCCCTGCTGCTTCACAAACTGATTTTTAATTCTTCTGAGTTTTCTGCCTAAAGATCCAATATGCCACTTCAACAGAAATAGTGGGAGCCTTTGGCATGGGGACAAAGTAATTCAACCAAAGAACACCTGTTATGTACCAGTATAAGAATTTCTCCCAGATATTTTTGCCTGGCTTAATTTTGACCCAAAAGGCAACAAGTAGTTTGTATCCCAAAGGATACAAATAGTTGATTCTCTCTTTTTCACACTGGAAAAAAATTGATTCAGTCAAAAAGCTATGCTGAAGAACACTCACATTTATCCATGGACTATGTAAATTTAGGAGTTTCCTTCCTCCCAGCAGTTCCTAAGTCAAGTCACTGACAGCATCCCTGACAGTTTCCAGTATGTGTCCTAGGATCCAAGAGTAGGGAAGTATCAAAATGATAGGTGGGCAATTGATGGTATAAATACGGTTTGTTACAACATGCAGCCCCAGGAATGCTCTCGACCCTGCCTGGAAAGCAGTCATTGCTCCTCCCAGGAGTCAGGCTCTCTGCAGGGGGCGCAGAGGGGCTGAGTTGATCTCACTGGCACCCTTGAGACCCTGTGAGTTAGGGTGTAGCCTATAGCCTGGACAAGAGACCTAAGTAGCATCCAACTTCTCTCTAATCCCAAACCAGAATGTTAGCTCTTACCCCTGCAGGCCTGCTGAGTAAAGAAAAAGGCCCAAGCAGATGCCCCAGCCACCCTGGCACCATGACCACACCCTCTGAAGAGAGCACGGGGGGGGGTGGGGGTGGGGGTATAAGGAAACTCCCTTCCACTGACCACTCTCCTCCCAGCCCAGAAGTCTGACAGGTGATCACCCACCTGCTCATTGATTACTCTCAGGATCCAATGAGCGCCTTAGTAGTAAAAAGAATCTATTTCATTTTGGAACAGGTCTAATAGCTAGACATTTTCTCCCTTAACTAAACCAAAAGCTATCTCCTTATAACAGAGAAAGAATCTTAGAGGAGTCTCAGAGGGTCAAACCCTGGCTCCACCAGGAGCCCCATCTGGGATCTTAAGTGAGGCTTTTAAACAGACTGCTCAGACTCCTTCTGTATTATTAAAAAACAATAATTCTATCTACCAAACAGGGTCGCTTTGAGAATTAGATGATTTCAATGATGTAAGTTACCCAGTGCCATGACAGGAATGTGGTCAGCCTTTTCCCTTTCCCTGAGGCTCCTGTCCTGGCAGGGCCTGCTTGGAGAGCCTGTGTCCTCCTCAAATTAGCTCCCTTCAAACACCAAAGACAGGCTCTGAGAGCGAGGCTGGCTCACCCCTGGATGGGTTATCTAAGCAGAGATGGGTTCTCAGCATGCCCTGTGCTTCTTGGTCCTATGATTTCACCTGAGCACTGGCTTCCTTATTCATAAGAGAAGGATTATGAGGCACACCTGTGGGTTGCTGTGGGACCAAGTGAGAGACTGTGGCCAAGGCAAGGCAGTGCCTGCACATGGGGACATGCTGATTGTGAAATAAACATGGACAGGTAGGTGGGGGTGATGTTGTGATGGCTGAAGTTTTGGGGAGCAGAGGAGAATTTCTGAGGGAGGGGACATTTCAACTGGGTCCTATATGAATGTCTGGAGGGGACAGTGTGAGCACAGACAGGGAAGGGAAGGCTAAGGCTGCTTCAGCAAACATAGTCAAGGGACAGTCTGTAAGGAGCTGCAGGCCAGCTGAGGGCATTTGGCTTTACTCTGTGTGGGCAGTGCATTGCCATTCATGGTATTTGAGGAGGGAGGTGACTGCACAGTGGATATATGATCTGTGGAATCGCCTATGTCTGAGTTCAAATCCTGGCTTTGCCACACAATCTCTGAACGCTCAGTGGTGTGCCTGTTTGGTGGGAAGAGTAGCACAGGCTTGTAGGTCAGAGTTTCTCCCCCCCAGCACTTGTGGACATTGGAGGCCAGGTAATTCTCTGCGGTGAAGGTCCTTCCCCACCATGGAGGCATCACTGGCCTCAACCCACCAATGCCCAGCAGGAACCCCGGCTCAGTTATGACAACCAAAAATATCTCCAGACATTGCCAGATATCCCCTGGGGGACAAGCTGCCCTGACTGAGAATCACTGCCACAGTGAGAGACCCGTATGTGAGGCTTTTGGCACTTTGCATTGCAGGGATCCTCTCAATGCGAGTGACGAGTGGAGCCCTGGAAACCCCCTCTGTGGTGCCAGGGGGACTTCACCCTCTTTGTTGGTTCACTGACCCCCTCCCTGGCCTGTGTTAGCCCGGCCTGGGACCCCAGGCAGCCCTTCACCTAGGGGATGAATGCATGGACAGAGTAAGTGAGGATACAGAAGGCCAGTGAGCAGAGGGAGGCTGCCCGGGGCTCCCCTAGAGATTGGAGCAGAGCACTGGGAACTGCTGGGCCTACAGGGTGGGGCAGCTACATCTGTAGAAAGGGAACTGGGTGGTGAGTCAGCCTGACAAAGGCAGGGGGGCTGACCTTGGGGTAAGTGCTGACTTCTTAGTAAAGCAGATACAGCTCTGTGCCAGGACTCAGAAGCCTGGGAGGTGACAGCGTCCTTGACCTCCATCCGAGGAAGGGGGAAGGATCTTCCTGAATTGTTCAGTGGTTCAGGCTGCTTTCCTGGACCCTAGGACCCTGCAGAAATGATTCCACAGAGGAGGATAATGTTTCTTCAAGCATTGGAAGCTTGAACTGCCTGAGGAACTGTTCTTCACTTTCATCTGTTCTGTGTTTGGGATTTTAAGCAAAAGGATTTGGGGGGAAAAAACATTGGATTAGAGAGTCTCCAAGACCCAGCTCAACTTTGACAGTTAAAACAACAAGTCCACAGCAATTCTTTTCCTCTGTCTTCTATCAATTGGTAAATTGGCATTTTTTGGTAAACTTAGTTTCCTGGAATAGAGACATACGTGTGTGTCATAATGAGTATATCCAACATGCTGCTGTTAAAATGTCTTTTATCAGCAGTGCCTATAATTACTTTACCTTGTAAACACTACCTGGTTTTCCACATCAGCACCTCCAAAAACCAGTGATTGAGAAGTGGGCAGGAGTAAAATTTACCACCATCAGACAGAATATTTATCTTGACACTTGCCCACAATGCTGTAAAGGACGTGGGGTTCTCTACAGCCACCCAAATGGCTGGGGGCTGACGCTGGACCCTGAAGCTGCAGGGCCTGTTATAGTACCATGTTCCAAACTATCTCTAAATGTTTTTCCTGCCTTGGCCACTGACGTACTATAGTTGTCATTATTATCATTGTTACTATAATCAGTCTGGATCCTTCTAGAAGTGGAGAGAATGGCAGAGATTAGAGAGAGAGCACAGCTCATTTAGAAGTCCAGTGGAAAAGCAGAATTGATGAGTGCCTGGCATGACCAGGAAGGAAATAGAGAATGAAATGGACATGTAAGAGAAGTCCGGACATTTGTTTCTGGATTGCCGTCCGGTGGGTGCTGGGTTCTCTGGCTCTGGTGACACTGTGGGAATGAGAACCTGGGCTCCCTGGGGGCATTGGGAAAGTCTCTTTTCTTTCCAAATCACCATTTCCTGCTCTTTAAATTGAGGGCAGAGGTGAGAGTGCATCATCTCCTGAGGTGGTTGTGCTGTGGACAGCTGGGTTTCCAGGTTTCCAGAGGTTAGGGCTAGGATGGGCAGAATTATTTATTAAAAAGCAAAAAGGGGGGGAAGAAGTGATCCTAAATCCAGAAATGGAACTCTCAGCCCAGGCCCATCTCCAGGTTTTCCTGCCTCCACCATTGGAGATTCTAGAGAGCTCCCTCCTGGTGTGTGCCAGAGGCCTTGTCTGCCTACAGCCCTGACCCTTCACTGCCCATGTCCCTCTCAGAGATGCCCTCTAAGAGGGCAAGCTCAGTGCAGTGAGGACCATGTCTGTCCTGCTCACTTCTGCAGAGTACAAAAGCAGAAGTCAGATGCCCCGTCAGCGTGCTGCACATCAATGGTTATTTGTTACATGTGGTTCCACAACTGGGCTGTGGGGTGGGGAGGGAGGCAAAGAAATGTGTCCTCTCCTGGTTCTGGAGGCAGAAGGCCAGGCTCCGGTATTGGCAGAGTGGTTCCTCTGAGGCTGTGAGGGAGGACGTGCTCCAGGCCCTTCCCTTGGTTATGGGTGGCCATCCTCTCCCTGTTCCTCCTCCCTGTCTTCTCTAAGTGTGTGTCTCTGTGTGCCTAAAGTTCCCTCATTATAAAGCGTCCTCTTTTTACAGTGACACTAGGCACACTGGATCAGGACCTACTCTAATGACCTCATGCTTGTCTGCATACCCCTGTCTCCTAGAGGTCACATTTTGAGGTCCTGGGGGTCAGGGCTTCACCATATGAATTTCAAGGGACACAATTCTACTTGTCACGGTTGTGATCAGAGGTGCTCCTCAGTGAGTCGCGCTGGCCTTTAACCTCAGGGCCTGGCTCCCATTTGTCTCCTGCATATTGGTCACTAGCTCATGAAGATGCTGGGAGTGCTGTGCCCTGCCTTGTGCCCTCGCACCTCTAACTGGGAGTGCTGTGCCCTGCCTTGTGCCCTCACACCTCCAACTGGGAGTGCTGTGCCCTGCCTTGCGCCCTCACACCTCTAACTGGGAGTGCTGTGCCCTGCCTTGTGCCCTCACACCTCTAATGGTGGCCATTTCCATTGGGGAAGCGTGAGGGATCCTGCCAAGGCAACAGGCAGCACCTTCAGGTGGGAGGAAGTGCACTCCACTTCCCATGGGAAGAAAGAATTGTTTGGGGGAATGTTAATATTCGTGCCTAGACCAATGAGACAGACTCTCGAGGGATGGAACGTCTGTGTTCGTCAAAAGATTTCAAGGCAATTCTAAATAAAAGTCCACTTGTGAAAGCTGTTGGTACATTCATGACTTGCTACTGAGCAGATCATCTGGTCTCTGAGAAGTGAGCCCCAAATCTATAAGAAGTGAGCATGAACAAAACGCCCCTGTTGAAGATTGGGCCCAGCACACAGGACACTAGAAGATGCCTCATGTGGAAGAAAGGGAATGAGAGGGCCATGGTCCATGTTGGTCAGGAGGAAGGATCCAAGGAAATGAACCCAGACTGGGCAGGTCTGGGCCTTCATGTGCCGCAGAGCTCCCAGATGCTGGCACAGCACAGCTGGCAGCCGGCAGTGGGCACTCGTGGTCGGCCTCTGCAGCTGCTGCCATTGACATTATAGCCTCAACCATTACCCAAAAACAACATAAATAGAAATGAAGTAGTTTCTTCTCACTAAAACTTTTAGTTAGCATAAAAGATAAGTGAAAGGAATTCCTATCTTCAGAACTCACTGCCTGACTTGTGCTGTGTAAATGTAAATGCAGGCTTTTATTCTTGTTTTTTAAAAAGAAGAAAAAGGAATGGTAGTGTACCAAGTTAGCCTCTCTAGAGAGCCCACAGCTTTTGGTTTTGCTCTGTGGACAGGGTGTGCAAATGTCACCACACATAGGGAAATAGGAAATTGTAGCTAAACGTACCTTTATTTATAAAATATTCTCCACACACTGGCCAGCTCTTTGTAGCTATCATTTCGCACTTTCTCTGTGTATAATGAATGACTTTAGGGGATGACTTTTGGGACACCCTGTACTATAGGGTGAAATGGAGAGTCTCCCATTTAATTAACAGATGAGGGGGGCAACCAGTCAGGTAAAGACCCCTTCCTGGTGGGCGCATGCAAAAGCAGCACAGGAGCACCCTGCAGGGCACTCGGGGACTGGAGCTTGTCCCCCCTCAGGCACCCGTTGTGTTGGCACCTTCTAGCTGCAGCCACAATGTGTGGCCACCAGTTCTAGAGAGCAGAAGAAAATATTGTCCAAATATTTGTTAGAAACTTCTGGTAACTTAAGTGGACAGGAATACAAGTTACATGATTTCAGCTACAGAGGAATCTCTTCACAAGAAACTGCTGGCATAGGAGCATCTGCTCATTTGGTTAACTTCAGAGGAACAAATAGAGTAGCAGGAATTGCTCTAATTAAAAAATATTATGGAACCAAAGATCCTGTTCCAGCCTACTCTATTCCAGCAGCAGAACCAGCACCATAACAGCCGGGGGAAAGACCATGAAAAAGATGCTTTTGACCCTAGAGTAACACAGTTTTCGTCAGTGCCTGTATCTGTGGTCAGTGATAGCTATGATGTTTATAATGCTTGTGAGAAAATATGGGGTGAAGATCTAAGACATTTAATAGTATCAAGAAGTACAGAGGCACCACTAATAATCAGACCTGATTCTGGAAACCCTCTTGACACAGTATTAAAGGTTGTGGATATTTTAGGTAAGAAATTTCCTATTACTGAAAACTCAAGGGGCTACAAGTTGCTGCCGCCTTATCTTAGAGTTATTCAAGGAGACAGAGTAGATATTAATACATTACAAGAGATTGTAGAAGGCATGAAGCAGAAAAAGTGGAGCATTGAAAATGTTTCTTTCGGAGCTTTGCTACAGAAGTTAACAAGGGATTTCTTGAATTGTTCCTTCAAGTGTAGTTATGTTGTAACCAATGGCCTTGGGATTAATGTCTTCAAGGACCCAGTTGCTGATCCCAACAAAAGGTTCGGAAAGGGCCAATTGTCTTTCCATAGGACACCAGGAGGGAATTTTGTTACACTTGAGGAAGGAAAAGGTGACCTTGAAGAATATGGTCATGACCTTCTCCACACAGTCTTCAAGAACAGGAAGGTGACAAAAACCTACTCATTTGATGAAGTGAGAAAAAACGCACAGCTGAGCAGTGAACCGGACACAGCACTGCATTAGGCTGTGTGACTGGGTGTGTGGCGTGCACCATGTGTCTGTGCATGCGTGCGTGCACTCACGGGTACACTGTGTGTGTGAGTATGTGAGACAGGATGACTATTGTACAGATCTGTGGGGTTGCCTTGTGTTTTATGATACATCACAGCCAAATTATTTGTTGGTTTACGGACATACTGCCCTTTCATTTTTTCCTTTATTTTTCAGTGTTTAGGTGATCTCAACTTAGGAAACACACTTAACTATGTAAAAGATTAATGCTAAAGTAAGCTTTTTAGGGTCCTTTGCCAATAAATAGTAATTCAATCTGGTATTGATCTTTTCACAAATAACAGAACTGAAAAACTTTTATGCATTACTGATGATCACATAAAACAGATTTGCATAAAATTATCATGATTGCTTTATGTTTATATTTAACTTGCATTTTTATACAAACAAGATTGTGTAAAATATTATTTAAAGTTTCAGTGATTTAACGGTCTTTTCAACTTTTCCTGATTTTTATGAGCACAGACTTTCAAGAAAATACTTGAAAATAAATTACATTCCCTTTTGTCCATTAATCAGCAAACAAAACATGGCCTTAACAAAGTTGTTTGTGTTATTGTACAATTTTGAAAATTATGTCAGGACAAACCCTATAGAATTACTAACCTCACTGCCCCTTGTAGAATATGTATTAATCATTCTACATTAAAGAAAATAATGGTTCTTACTGGAATGTCTAGGCACTGTACAGTTATTCTTTACCTTGGTCATTGAATTGTACCAGTGAAACGCCAAATTTGAAAGGCCTATACTGCAATTTTATATGTCAAATATTGCCTTTGGCTCTAATATGCACCTCAAGATTTTAAGGAGATAATGTTTCTAGAGAGAATTTCTGCTTTCACTATAGAATATATACATAAACATAAAATATTAACAAAAGTGGAAGTAGTGTATTTTAAAGTAATTACACTTCTGTATTTATTTTTCATATTTTATAGTCAGTGTGACTTAAATGAATTACTGGAGTGTGTAGTGAGTGTACTTATTTTAAATGTTTTGATTATGTTATATTTTTCATTAAGTATTTTTAAAAATTAAATTGGATATTAAATTGTTAAAAAAAATCCTAGCAAACAGAATCCAGCAACACATCAAACAAATCATACAAGATAAAAACAAGTTGGTTTTATCTCAGGGTCTTAAGGTTGGTTCAACATATGTAACTTTATAAGTATAATGCATCATATAAACAAAATAAAAAACAAAGACCATATTATTCTCTCAATTAATGCAGAAAATCTTTTGATAATATCCAGCATCCTTTCATGATCCAAACACTTAAGAAAATAGGTATAGAAGGGACATTTCTTAAACTGATAGAGGCCATCTACAGCAAACCCACAGCCAATATCATATTGAATGGAGTAAAATTGAAAACATTTCCACTCAGATCAGGTACTATGCAAGGATGCCCATTGTCTCCACTGCTTTTCAACATTGTAATGTAAGTCTTAGCCATTGCAATCAGGCAGGAGAAGATGATCAAGGATATCCAAATAGGGTCAAAGGAGATCAAACTCTCATTCTTCACAGATGATATGATTTTATACCTGGATAATCCCAGGGACTCAACTACAGAACTCTTAGACGTGATCAAGGAAAACAGCAGTGTCTCAGGATACAAAATCAAACCTCACAAATCGGTAGCTTTTACATGTACCAACAATAATTAAGCTGAAAAAACATTCGAGGACTCTATTCCTTTTATAATAGTGCCAAAGAAGAGAAATATCTTGGAATATACCTAACAAAGGACATGAAGATCTCTATAAAGAGAACTATGAAACTCTGAGAAAAGAAATCGCTGAAGATGTTAACAAATGGAAAAACATACCATGCTCATGGCTGAGAAGAATCAACATTGTTAAAATCTCCATACTACCCAAAGCAATCTACAAATTTCGTGCAATCCCTATTAAAGCACCACTGTCATACTTCAAAGATCTGGAAAAAATAGTACTCCATTTTATATGGAATCAGAAAAAAACCTCAAATAGCCAATACATTACTCAGAAATAAAAGTGAATCAAGAGGAATCATGCTACCAGACTTCAGACTATACTATAAATCTATAGTGATCAAAACAGCATGGTACTGGTACCAAAATAGAGAGGTAGACATATGAAATAGAATAGAGAACCAAGAGATGAGCCCAGC
The DNA here is from genome assembly GCA_963574355.1 of Loris lydekkerianus. Taxonomy (NCBI): domain Eukaryota; kingdom Metazoa; phylum Chordata; class Mammalia; order Primates; family Lorisidae; genus Loris; species Loris lydekkerianus. Next base: position 80,254 of record CAUYPK010156887.1, read on the forward strand.
TACTTATCATCATTTGATCTTTGACAAAGCAATCAAAAATATAAATTGGGGAAAAGACTCCCAATTTAACAAATGGTGCTGGGTGAATTGCTAGCGACTTGTAGAAGACTGAAACTGGACCCCCACCTTTCACCATTAACAAAAATTGATTCTCACTAGATAAAAGATTTAAACTTAACACATGACACTATAAAGATACTTGGAGAGAGTGCAGGGGAAGAAATTGGCCTGGGAGAATATTTTATGAGGAGGAATCCCCAGGCAATTGAAGAAACATCAAAAATATATCACTGGGACCTGATCAAACTAAAAAGCTTCTGCACAGCCAAGAACACAGTAAATAAAGCAAGCTGACAGCCCTCAGAATGGGAGAAGATATTTGCAGGTTATGTTTCTGACCTGGTTTAATAACCAGAGTCCACAGAGAACTCAAACTTATTAATAAGAAAAGAACAAGTGATCCCATTTCATTGTGGGCAAGAGACTTGAACAGAAGCTTCTCTGAAGAAGACAGGTGCACGGTCTATGGAAAGGGAGGTGAGGGAAGGGGGAGGTGGGTAGCGGGAGGGGGATAAGTGGGACTACACCTGTGGTGCACCTTACAAGGGTATATGTGAAACTTAGTAAATGTAGAATGTAAATGTCTTAGCACAATAACTAAAAAAACGCCAGGAAGGCTATGTTAACCAGTGCAATGAAAATGTGTCAAACTGTCTATGAAGCTAGTGTATGATGCCCCATGATCATATCAATGTACACAACTATGATTTAATAAAAAAAAAAAGAAAAAGAAAAAGAAAAAATGCAGTGGCCCGCCAGCAGGTAGGGGCTGTAAATGCAGGTGTCTGGGCGCCCATTAGATGGCGAGAGTCAATCCCCCAGCCTTAGTCAGAGCAGTAACTCTGGGGGTGAACCCTGCCTCTACCTCTTATGGGCTGTATGACCTTGGTGAACCTCCTGTGATCATAACAGCAGAATCCACCTGCCAGGTCCTGCATTGCCCCATGGGTATAGTTACTGTTAGCACAGGGGTCTGAGCCACCTGCTCTGCCATAAAAGTGGAACTGCTGCTGCTCCCCCACCCTGTAACCACACAATCTCAGACCTTGCAGCAGCAACTTCCTGGGGGCACTCTCTCTGATTCTGGCTGCTGTCCTTTGGTTACAGAGGCCATATGAAATCCACTCAGCCACGCCCATTGATGAGATCCTCAGCATGTTCAAGGTGGAACGAGTCCACTACTCTTCCGCGTGGTGTAGGGGGATGGTGACCCTGCTGAAGAAGGTAAGGGGCGCGGGGAGCCTCTAGCCAGCCAGAACAAGGGCTACAGTCACCCAGTGTAGAAACAGGCAACCAATAGTTGAGAGAATGAGGAAACACGCAGCATGACAGGGATAGAAAAATTCAGTCAGATGAGCATCACCATGGAACGAGTACTGTCACAGGAGTGCATGCAGAGTGGCAAGCCCCCAGGCTCTCATCACCTGGCTGTAGGATCCCAGTAAATAGAAATACTTAATGCATGTGGATTTTTTAAATCTTTGCTACAAATGCAGGTTTTTTAACTTGCTGAGCTTTGAGTTACCTGGCATCTCCAGACTTTTCTCAGGAACCATTGCTATTAGAATAAAGCTGTGGTTCTCACCATGTGGTCTTGGGCCTAGCAGCCTCAGTGTTAGCAGTGCACCTCTCCAGGTGCCACCCCAGATCCTCTGCGTCAGGCACCCTGGGGTGGAGCCCAGCTGTCTGTCATGACAAGTTCTCTGGGCGCAAGTTCTGGTCCAGCACAGGCAGATGGTGGTGGCTGGCTTTTGAGGCTGCCTTGGAATTCTCCATGATCCAGAGAGCCGAGTCCTACAAGTGGTTGGTGCCTAATCATTTTTAAAAGAATGCTGATAACAGCAGCCAGCATTGAGGGCCACATTCTGGGCCAGTCGTGGCTCTTCTCCCTTAATCCCCCCAGCTGGATGGGCAGGGCAGTATCATTATCCCAACACCTGAGAAGAGACAGCTAAGGTTTTGGGACTGTTAAAAGGAAGAAGTAGGATTTGAATCCAAGCCCTTCCAAGGCCAGATTCCAGCTTTTAATACCTATGATATGGCTATAATGAATTGTTGAGTTACTGATTAGTTGAATTACTTGAGAGGAAATCTACCACCAGGTTCTTAATACTGACTGCTCTTTAGAATCATCTGGAAGCTAATATTATGCTGATGTCTGCATCTCACAGTCTACTCGAAGACTCAGAATCTGGCCCCGCAATCAGGGCATCAGAATATTTTCAGAACAGCTGCCCTGAGCAATGAGCTCCCACCTGGCACTGAATTGGAATCTGTTCAAGCCAGTCCACCTCATTTGGGGTCAGCCCTTAAAGAGTGACCTCTATAACCAGCAGACACGATCCCCACTAGGAGTCCCTGGTATGGTGCCTCTACAGCTCCTGAATGGGCATAGCTGGGAGATTTCTGCAGTGGCAGCAGGGGGCTGTGATCTGCAGCTCCAGTGTGCCGGGCTGTTGGGGGTGCTGGGCTGTTACCAATTCCATGAGCCCATCCTAACCAGCAGCTGGCAGTGGAGGAGTTGCCCTTATTGTTCCTGCTTTCACCAGAGCATTCACCATTAGCCTGAGGTCACTGGCTATTAAGTGGCAGTCCTTGGCCCAGGGCCTCTGTCCTCTCATCTTTAGTCCCTGCTCTTTGCACCTAATAAGCTGAAGTGTTGTGAAACTTTGGAGGTCCCATGGGTAAAAGCCTTTGGTTGTTTTTGCACTGCAGCACTCCTTTTTAGCTGAAACTGGAGGAAAAGCTAAAAATTGTCCCCTTGGCTAAAAATGAGTCCATATATTAGGTTGTAGAGGTCACCTCTCCCAGGGATAGAGTTTATTAGTTTGGTTCCTCCCTTTACCACACTGGCAGTCCCAGCCTACATGCCAGGTCTAGGGTTCCAGCCCCAGAAAGGAGTATAGGGCCTGTTCCTGACAACCCTCTAGTCCTGGCCCCTCAGGCTCTGTGTGGATGACCTTCAGAAAGCATCTGACCCCTCAGGGCCTCACTGGCTGGGAAGAGATGAGTGCAGATGGCAGCAGCGACCCAGACAGGACCCAGTGCTAATGGAGTATGAAGAGCAGAGACTCCTTAAATGTCCCGGGACTTCTTCCTTCAGAGTATCTGATGACCTTGAGGAGTTATCAATTAAAGAAATCACCTCTGTCCTCTGACCACAGCTCCTGACCAAGGACCCTGAGAGCCGCCTGTCCAGCCTCCATGATATACAGAGTGTGCCCTACTTGGCCGACATGAACTGGGACGCCGTGTTCAAGAAGGCACTGATGCCTGCCTTTGTGCCCAATGTGAGTGGAGATCTCAGCATGTGTCATGCCACCCCTCTGCCTGCTCCCCACTTCGGCATAACACATGGCCCTGGCAGCTGGCCAGGGAGCCCTCTGTTGCCACCAAAGATCTCATCTCTTGCTGGTATGCGGGATGGACTTGGGCCTGAGTGCCAAGGCCCCTTCTGGGCAGCTTCTCTTCTGTGATGAGTCTTTGGGAGGCACTGATCCTCCTCTTTCATGGAATCGTGCCTCCTGTGCACAAAGCCCCAGGAGGGAAACAAAAAATGAATTGAGCAGCCAGGGTGGTTAGCACTTAAAGAACCTTGGAGAACAAGCTCAGAAGAGGAGGAGACAGGGTGGGAGGTGAGGGAGCAGGAGCCAGGGATGGGCACTGAACCTCCCCAGCCAAGGAATCACCAAGATCACATCCCCCTGAGGCAGCAGAACACCTGGGCTTCAAAGTCAGCATGGAGGCTTTATAGCTAGAAGGGAATAAGCCAGAGGGAAAATAGTAGGAAATGGGTCTGGAGGGAATGCATGTCATGCCAGAGAGGGTTCTGGAGGCCATAGGGAAGGTTTCGAGTTTTGTCCCCTGAAACCTGGACTGTTTCAGGCAAGGAAGTGCAAGTGTTGGATTCCATTCTGAAGGTGGGCCCTGGCAGGAGTGCAGAGGGAGCCAGAGAGGGGAACCAGAGACCAGACAGGAGGCTCCTGACCCTCAAGAGAAATGCTGGGAGTTTTGTCCTGCGTGGAAGACACGCCTGCTGAACAGTCACATTTCTCTTGGAAGGTTTGCAGAGAGCACCTGAGGAATGTTAATAAATGAGAGAAAAATCCAGGAGACCTTGCAGCCCCACCACCTTCACACTCTGGGACCTTGGAGAGCGCAGACCATCTGTGAACAGCAGATTACGTAATGGTCAGCCTGCCCCTTGGTGGTGTGAGCTGGTCTTCATTGTCACCTAGACCAATGGGACAGAACACAGAAGGGACTCATAGGGCCCACCAGGATGGTTTCTGGAGAACCATAGACATCCCAGGGTGGTGATGAACTTAGAGACTTCTGTCCCTCCTTTTGATGCAAACATGTTTCCACAAATCAGTTTCCCTAAGAATCCATGGCATTCACTTCCCTGTGCACGTGCGGGCACATTCCTGCATTTAGGGCCCCAAGCCTCCTGGGTCCTGGCAGCCTTGCCTGGCTGTGCCCTGCGCACACTCCTCCTGCTCCCTTCCTAGCTGGCTCCAGTCACGTAGCACCATGCCCCTGACCCCATGACCAGGGCTTCCCTCCACCTACCCAGACCTGTGTATCCTTAAGGACACTGCCCAGGGGAGGCCTTCCTTGTCCTGAGGGTGGGCATGGTACTGCCTATGGATGTAGCTGGGTCCTGCCCCTCATCACTCATCCCAGTGTTGTGAGAAGCAGGCCGTGGGGACAGATGCCTTGGCACACACGGCATCACGGCTGCTGAGGCAGTGCCCTCCTGGGCCCAACTGTCAGAGCTGTGAATTTCAATGGCCAACTGCAAGTTATCTGTAAACCGTGTGTGTGTGTGTGTGTGTGTGTGTGTGTGTGTGTGCGCGCGCATGCACGTGCGTGCACACATGGATATGCATGCATGCCTGAGTTTGTGTGCCTGTGTTTGTGTCTGTGTCTGTGTCTGTGCGTGTCTGTGTGATTGTGTGTATGCCTGTGTCTGTGTGCCTATGTGTGCCAGTGTGTGTCTGTGTGTGCTGGAGTCTGTGCCAGTGTGTGTCTATGAGTGTGCCTGTGTGTGTGTCTGTGTTCATCCCTGTGTGTGCCATGAGTGTGCCTGTGTCCGTGCCTGTGTGTGTATGTGTGTGCCTGTGTAACTGCCAGTGTGTGTCTGTGTGTGCCTGTGTAAGTGCCTGTGAGTGTCTGTGTGTGCCTCTGTGTGTCCCTGTGTCCGTGCCAATGTGTGTCTGTGTGTGTGTGTGTGCCAGCATCCATGCCAGTATGTCTCCTTGTGTGCCTCTGTCTGTGCCTATGTAAGTGCTTATGTGTGCAAGTGTGTCTGTATATACCTCTGTGTGCCTGTGTGCATGCCAGTGTGTGCCTGTGTGTGTCTCTATGTGCTTCTGTGTTTGCCTGTGTCTTTACCAGTGTGTGTCTGTGTCTTTGCCTCTGAGTGTGCCCATGTGTGTCTATGAATGTGCCTGTGTCTGTGCCAGTGTGTGCTTGTATCCGCCTCTGTGTGCGCCTGTGCCCATGGCAGTGTGTGCCTCGGTGTGCAACAGTGTCATGCCTATGTGTGTCTGTGTGTTCCTCTGTGTGTGCCTGTATCCATGCCAGCATGCGTTTGTGGGGTGGAGTGTACGGGGGTTCCTCCAGGACAACAGGAGCAGCCACAGGGGTGATGGTTGAACCCAGTGGGCTGAACCACTTCTTCTGCCCGTTTTCGCTAGATTTCACTGGCCACAGAAAGTCAGTGACAGGTAAAAGCACAGACTTCTTAGTCCTCTATTCTGTATCCTCCAAGCACCTACAGTTGCCAGCTCTATGCTAGAGGTGAGGGAGGCCCTGGTGCAGGTCATAGTCCAGGTGCCAGGGAGACGAGAGCAGGGACCTCGACTGCCAGTTGACCCTCACTGGTGGAGAGGGGACTGACCTGATGCTGTGGGATGTTCAGTAGCATCTGATCCTCCACTGACCTTCAGTGGGGTAGGGACTGACCTGACCCTGGGGGATGTTCAGTAGCATCTGATCCTCCAGTGACCCTCTGTGGAGTGGAGACCAACCTGACACTGAGGGATGTTCAGTAGCATCTGATCTTCCACTGACCATCAGTGGGGTGGGGCCTGATCTGACCCTGTGGGATGTTCAGTAGCATCTGATCTTCTACTGACCATCAGTGGGGTGGGGACTGACCTGACCCTGTGGATTGTTCAGTAGCATCCTCCAGTGACCCTCTGTGGGGTAGAGACTGACCTGACCCTGTGGCATGTTTGGTAGCATCTGATATTCCACCCAGGAGCTTCCAGCAGCCCTCTCTCTGTTGCAACAACCAAAATTTTTTGCAAAAGGCCAGCACTGGGCCAGGGAGAGTGGAGGTTGTCGGGAACAGGGAACCCAGTGATAAATTCCAACAGGTTCTGAGAGAAAGGTGGGGGCCCTGCCTCGGGGACTGAGAAAACAAAGTGTGAAGTCCGTAGAACACAAGGACAATGACAGGAGCATTCACTGGGCATCTACGGTGTGGCAGGGGCTGGGCTGAGGGCTTTTTCCGCACTTCCTCACATCAGCCTCCCTCATAGACTCGTATGCTACACACCTCTTCTAGTTATAGGACCAGAGGCCTGTAAAGGTGTAGTCACTTGTTGGTGAGTAGAAAAGCCAGAACTGGTCCCAGCCATGATGGTGCACCTGCTGAAAGCAGCAGGCTGAGCAGCCTGGCCAAGGGAAGTTCACCTGTGAGCAGCAAGACCCCCTCTTGTAAGCAGGGTTGAAGGCCAGCAATCCCATGCAAGGTGGGGACTGCAAAGCTACAGAGAGAACGGTCACTAAAGCCTGCCCCAGGCTGGACACTGGGAAAAGCTATCCGAGCTCAGCCCTTGGCAGCCTCAGGGACACAGAGCTATGAGTGTCATCTCCACCAGGGCCCCTGCAGAGCTATCACTGTCATCTCCACCAGGGTCCCTGCAGAGCTGTCGGTGTCATCTCCACCAGGGCCCCTGCAGAGCTATCGGTGTCATCTCCACCAGGGCCCCTGCAGAGCTATCCGTGTCATCTCCACCAGGGCCCCTGCAGAGCTATCGGTGTCATCTCCACCAGGGTCCCTGCAGAGCTATCCGTGTCATCTCCACCAGGGCCACTGCAGAGCTATCGGTGTCATCTCCACCAGGGCCCCTGCAGAGCTGTCTGTGTCATCTCCACAAGGGCCACTGCAGAGCTATCGGTGTCATCTCCACCAGGGCCACTGCCGAGCTAGCGGTGTCATCTCCACCTGGGCCACTGCAGAGCTGGCGGTGTCATCTCCACCAGGGCCCCTGCAGCGCTATCGGTGTCATCTCCACCAGGGTCCCTCCAGAGCTAGCGGTGTCATCTCCACCAGGGCCACTGCAGAGCTGTCGGTTTCATCTCCACCAGGGCCACTGCAGAGCTATCGGTGTCATCTCCACCAGGGCCCCTGCAGAGCTATCGGTGTCATCTCCACCAGGGCCACTGCAGAGCTGTCGGTGTCATCTCCACCAGGGCCCCTGCAGAGCTATCGGTGTCATCTCCACCAGGGTCCCTGCAGAGCTATCGGTGTCATCTCCACCAGGGCCACTGCAGAGCTATTGGTGTCATCTCCACCAGGGCCCCTGCAGAGCTATCGGTGTCATCTCCACCAGGGCCCCTGCAGAGCTGTCGGTGTCATCTCCACCAGGGCCCCTGCAGAGCTGTCGGTGTCATCTCCACCAGGGTCCCTGCAGAGCTAACGGTGTCATCTCCACCAGGGCCCCTGCAGAGCTATTGGTGTCATCTCCACCAGGCTGTGTTGTCTGCAGGACAGATGTTCTGGGTCAAAACCAAGTCTAGGGTTTAGGACATAAAATGCCCACGAGGGATCAAGGGCCCAAGACGTGGATGTCAAGGAGACCAAAATTCCTCTTGGCTTCCTGGAACAGGATACCAGGAAAGGGAGTGAGGCAGATTTTGACCAAAAATGGCTTTCTTAAATTAAGTTACTTAGAATGGTCTTTATAAAAAAGACAGCAATAGCATTAGAGTGTGTATATGAGAAAATAGTTAAGTGAATAAAACCAGGTTGGGAAACTGAATTCAACTTCATGTACAAAACATGCACTGAAAGAAGACCTAGGTTAACAGGTGCAGGGTTTCTCAGGGGTGGGAATATCGGTGAAGGGTGGTTTCTCAGGGGTGGGAGTATCGGTGAGGGATGGATACAGTGATAATGTATTATTACTCTTGGCTCAGTGGGTAGGGTGCCAGCTACATACACTGAGGCAGGTGGGTTCGAACCTGGCCTGGGCCTGCTAAACAACAATGAGAACTGCAACAACAACAACAAAATAGCCTGGCATTGTTGCCAGAGCCTGTAGTCCCAGCTACTTGGGAAGCAGAAGAAAGAGAATCGCTTGGGCCCAGGAGTTAGTGGTTGCTGTGAGATGTGACGCCATGGCACTCTACTGAGGGCAACATAGTGAAACTCTGTCTCAAAAAAAAAAAGTTGCTCTTTATCATCAGGAAAATAATGTAACTAATGTGTCCCACAGGAATAATTCTTTGTCACACTGAATGAATGAATGAAAAGAAAATTCAATGGTTAAGTGGAACTCAGACAGACTATGGTTTCTTTTCTGCTTCCCTGTAGAAAGGGAGATTGAATTGTGATCCTACATTTGAACTTGAAGAAATGATTCTAGAATCTAAGCCACTTCACAAAAAGAAGAAGAGATTGGCAAAGAACAGGTCCAAAGATGGCACAAAGGACAACTGTCCTCTGGTGAGCATTTCTCACAGGCTCTGGGAGAGGAATCTTATACTTGCATGGCAGTGATTGGGCTGGGCTGCTCTGTAGCACAAAGGGGGCCTTTCCCTTCTCCTTTCCCATTGCCTTCTGTGGCAGTAAATAATGCCACCATCAAACAAGTGACCTTTTACAGTACAGAAGGGTGGAAGAATTGTCAGGCATGGGGACATTTCCACTTTTCCTGCTCCTATTAGCGCTGTTCCTGAGGCAGGAAGCTCGTGCAGTTCTAAGCAAGAGGGGAAGAAGTGATGCTGAGATGTGAGCACTATACAGGGCAGTCCCAAAACACCTTTAGAAAGAGCATTGCACTGATGATGTCTCTGGTAGGCCCTGGGCATTTTGCCTTCATGGTTTCCACATTAGTTTCCTGGAACTGCCATAACAACCACCACAAAGTGGGTGGCTTAGAACAACCAGAATTTATCCTTTCACAGTTATAGAGGCTGAAAGTCTGAATTTCAGGAATTCACAGAGCTGTCCTCTCTACAGAGGCCATCGAGGAGGGGCCCTCTCTGGCTGTCCTGTCTTATGGGATGACCAGCATCCTTGTGCTCTTGGGTTATGGCTACATCTTTCCACTGTCTCTCCGTTGTCATGTGGCTCCTCTCTGTGTCTCCTTGTGGCCTTCCTATAAGGACACCAGTCATTGGATTTAGGGTCCACTCTAAGCCACTATAGAGCCTTATCTTACCTTGATCACATCTGCAAAAGTTCTATTCCCAATAAGGTCACATTTGCATATACTAGGAGTTAGGACTCAGAATATCATTTTGGGGGACATAGTTGAACCTATGACAGCCCCTTTCTCTATAAAAGTATATTAAGCACATGTAAGCTGGTATGATGGTCCTGTGTCTCTTAAGTGGGTCTAATGAACGGTCAGGAAACCAGCCTGATGACTTTCAACCCCATACTCCATCTAATGTGACTTTTAAGTTGGATTTAATGGTTTACAATTGAGAAAAACAGCCACCCTTGCAATCAGAGCCAGACATTTGGCCTGTCCCTGGTCTCACATTTCTGAGGTTCCCATCCAGATCAACCTTCCACCCTCCGTGGCTACATTACCATGTCTTCTAGGACATGCTCCATCATTTAGTCACTTCTCTGTGCTCTTTGACAGAATGAACAATTGCAGCAGTGTTTGGAAACTGTACGGAAGGAATTCATCATATTCAACAGAGAGAAGTAAGTGCTCTGGGTGGCATTCCTGGGGCAGAGCCTGCTCCAAATGAACCAGGGTACCCTGGCAGAATCAGGGTCCCTGACCCCCTAATGAAGGCAACCAACCCTGACAATGGAAGGGAAGGTGTTGGTGAGGTGGGACATAGGGCCCTGGAGGGGAATCAGTGCTGTGTTCTGATCCTGCCTATGCCGTGGCGCTGGCGCCACCTCTGGGCTTCTGTGGTGGTGCTCTCAGGGTGCTCCTGTGCTCTCCTGTGTGGAAAAGCAAGTCCCCAGTGCTTAACAGCCAGAGCCCTAGAGCAAAACTCCCGTGGCCAGGTCCTGGCTCTGCCGGCTGCTGGAGTGACCTAAGGCAAGGTACCAAACCCCAGACAGCCTCCTTCTCAGCATCAGGCAGGGTGGAAGTGGCTTCCTTGCAGTGTGGGGCTGTAAGAATTAAATGAGGCTGTTAGCACAGTCCTGGCATGGTAGGAGAGTTCAGCAAGTGAAAATGATGACCCCTGTGGCTAGTAACTCAGCTTAGGTGGGGAAATGAGGTGTTGCAGAGTCTGGGGTATCAGCTGGGTTGTGCCCTGGTGGTGGAACTGCCCTCACAGGGACTGGTCAGCAAAGGAAGCAGACAACACAGGCCTGGTCCAGCTGACTTGAACATCAGAGGTCACCTGGCTATGGCTGATTTGTCAGAGTTGGGGACTGGAGCAGAGGCAGCGGATCAGCCCCCACTGGACCCACACTGACCCTGGCCTGGGGCTGGCAGAGCTAAATCAGAGATGCTTCCCACCTGCAGGGAAGGTCAGGTGGGTAGATATTGTGCTGACCCTTATGCAGCCACCAATATTCAACTATATTTAGCTGTTTGCAGATGACAACAGCACTGTGGACAAGAGCTATGGTCTTTGGTGGTCCCAGGAGGTCAGCCTGGGTAGTTAGAGAAGCTTTCATGCCTGGCTGAGTCCTGAGGGGTGTGTAAGAGAAAGGCATATTGTTCCTGCAGTAGAGTCAATGCTCAGAGAAGGGAGATGGTGTGGCAGAGTAGTGCCTGGCAACTGGTGAAGGAGCCTGAAATATCAGAGCCTGGAGGGAGGTGGAGGGAGGTGAGAACCAGGGTGGGAGGGGCATCTGGGTTCCAGCCATAGGCTGGTGGGCAGGGCAGAGCCCTGTTCCCAGTGTGCGCCGGGGAGGCAGCAGAGGTGCAGCCTGTCATAGGTCCTGGCTGGCTGCAGCTGAGCACCAGTAGGGCCAGGTCAGCCTAGACTCGCACCAGGCCTCTGCGCCTCAACCACTGGAGATCCTTGGTCCTCCTGACCTGAGCAGCAGAATAGTAGTGGTCCCTGCAACCACAGCCTATTAGACTGTGTCATTCCAGGTCCCCAGAAGTGCCCCTGCTTAGAGGCACACGATCCCTCCCACAGTCTTAGAAACCTAGGCCCAGGAACTTCAGCTCAAGAGACCAGCAGTGACCAGCAGTGACCACTGGCCCAGGCTGCCTTCCTCTGTCTGCGCGTAGGCCAAGGAGTCTTCTGAGAGCAGCTGCAGCAAATGTGAGCCTATGCCAGGCTGAGACACAGAACACGGGCAGACAGCAGTCTCATTGCTGTGTGCCAGAAGATGCTTCAATTTGGAGTGTAAAGAATCCAAATTGTTTCCTTTTAAAAGAAAATGAGAATGAGACATCTTTTCTTGTGTCATTCAGGTGTTGGGTCTGGCTGCTTTTAGCAGAAACCCAACTATACAATAGCTTCAACCACTGAGATGTTTTCTTTCTCACATGGAAATGTGGATTGATTAGGGAAATGTGGTAGGATTGCCCAGTTAGGCTGGAGACACCTTTGAGATTTGTGGTCATGGATTGTAATTAGGTGGCATTGCTTACAGGAGTTGGCAAAATGCAGCAAGAGTACCCAGGTCATGTGTTCTAGGTGGGGACTCTAGGGAACAGTACACATAAAAGGCAAGAGCAGGAGAGGACGTGCCACAGGTGCATTGTCTGTGTGGGCCCTGAGCTGTGACTCCTGCTTCCTCATCCCACCTTTCTGCTCACCCGGTGTCCCCTTGGAGCCCTGAAGGCTGATAAGCTGCCTGCCAGAGCAGGTCTACAGGCTCAGCCACTATATAAAGTTGTCCAGGTGGGCGTACTGGGGGTGTCCCCCAAGATGTTTTCTGAGCATCACACTGACCCCACCCCTGCTTGGAGTGAGAGCCAAGTTCCATTCATCCATGGTCCTCCTCTCTATGGTTTCTCAGCAGTAAAAATGCCTATGAGAGGCCAGGTGTGCTGACTCATGCCTATAATCCCAGCACTCTGGGAGGCCAAGGTCAGTGGCTTGCCTGAGCTCACAGGTTCGAGACCAGCTTCAGCAAGAGTGAGATCTGGTCTCTAAAAATAGCCCGGCGTTGTGGCAGATGCCTGTAGTCCTAGCTATTTGGGAGGCTGAGGCAAGAGGATCGCTTGAGTCCAAGAGTTTAAGGTTGCTATGAGCTATTCCGCCACAGCACTCTACTGAGGGTAACCAAGTGAGACTCTGTCTCAAAACAAACAAACAAAAAAGCCTATGAGAAGTCAACTCACAATGCATGATCTTCCCCAGACCAAGAGTTTTTCTTTCAAACTAAGAAAAAAGCTGGCCCTGTTCATCCTCTGCTTCTCTCTGCAATCTTGTGTTTGGGGCACCTGCTATGTCACCACTTGAGGAGCTGGGAAATGAAATCGAGCAGCTTCTTCTGCACATCTGTAGTGTGGGGATGGGAAGCAGCCTGCCTGGCCTGTTGTCCTTCTCTGCCCAGGCCAGGCCCTGCTCTGGCAGTTCTGCCCTTTCCAATATCCACAGGCCTGTCGCAGGCCACCCCTGCCCAGTGTTCAGGGTGTAAAGACCTCATGTGCATGGCAAGGGCTGCAGTGATGGGTCATGGGAGGGCCTTGGTCCTGGGGCACATGTCAGAATCAGCATGGCCTGTAAGCAGCTCAGTCACTGCACTGAGTGGACTGTACCCTGTCACCCCACAAGGACAGACTGAAGTCCTGACCCCAGTACTTCAGAAGGTGACCTGATTTGGACATGGGGTTTCTGCATATGTCATGAGTTAAGAAAAAGCCCTACTAGAGTAGGCAAGTCCTGAATCCAGCTTGACTGGTGTTCTAATATGAGGAGAGTGCCCAGAGTGCAGGGAGCAGGCCCCATGCAAACAGAGTGGAGAGCCAGGACACAACCACAGGCTGGGCAGTGCCAAGGGCTGCCGGCCTCCCAGGTGCTGGGAGGAGGACTACAAGGGTTTCTCCTCAGAGCCCTCAGAAGGAACCTACCCTGCCCACAGCTTGTTTTCAGACTCTAGCATCTAGGACCATGAGGGTCTAATTTGTGCTGTGTTAAGCTACCCAGTTGGTGATGCTTTGTTACTGGCTCCCTAGGAAACCAACACAACCCCGTAATTCCTGATTTCTGAGCCAGTTGAGAGGGAAGGCCTGGGGATCTGCATTTCAGCATGTTCTTCGAGTCCTTCTGATGCTTGAGAATTTCTGCGGGACACTGATGTGCCCAAAGTGTTCATGAGTCACAAGGATGCCCAACTAAAGCTGCAAACAAGCCCTGCCTCCATCTCCCCTGCCCTGGGAGATCATGGACCATGCTCCCCTCCAGCTAAAGAATGTCCCTGAACAGCTAGCTGACTGGTCCTTGCCCAGGACAAGGTTGTTTTCTTAATAGAAAAAGCTCTTTTGCAGAGAGAAGGGCCCACAATCTCAGTGCTGCAGAATCCATCATCTGCATGAAGCAACAAGTGAGGGCAGAGATGCCAAGGGGACATGGGACTCTTCATTCCATCATCCAACACATAAGTCACAATCCTGGACTGGGCCTGTGTCCTCAGGACACCCATATCCAGCAGAAGGACAAGTACCAAACAGTGTGGCATGTGTTGGGAAGGAGACTCACACAGGCCCTTGCATGGATGTGAGGAGGTGCCCAGAGTCTAACCTCTTTGGACCTTTGTTTCTAAACGGAGAATAAAATTAAAATTAGCCCTGCTTAATTTTCTGGAAATGCAGTTTATTATTGGCTAATGGTCTCAGCTGGCAGAAGGTCTCAGAGCCAGGAATAGCATCTGTTTTCAGGGTTACTCAGGGCTTTGAAGGCCATGGCAGCTGAGCTGCCATTAGTTTAAGAAACACACTCTCAGACTTGGCCTTCTGTTTTTGCTGAAGATCTGAGCAGAGTTGATTTTTCCAAGAGTCTTTTTGGTAGCATTTGACAAGGTTTTGAAGAATAAGAAGCTCCTGGTGAGAGAAAGCAATTTAAGGAACTATAATTTCTAGACTTCTCTTCTCTTGAACAAACAAAAACATTTAAACCACACTTACACTACCTGTGGAGCCCTTGAGAGCATTACACTTTAAAAATCAAATGTTGCATTTATTTCACTTTATAATACTATTAATAGTGATCAACATTTGTATACAATTTTGCGGTTTCATGCGGTGTTCCTTTAATCTCGGGCAGCCTTGGCGCTATTGACATGTGAGGACTTTGGTATCAGTTCTTAGTTTCGAGGGCTGTCCTGTTTAGCTGGATCCCTGGCCTCCATCCACTAGATACCAGTAGCACCTTTGTAATGTGATCACTAGAAACATCTCCAGACATTGCCAAATGTTCTCTGGCAGGAAAAATTGACCCCGATAAGAACTACTGCTTCCATCCTTACTTAGTGCATTTCCCCACAGGACACATCACTAATACATTCAAGGTCTTCCAACTCTTAATTGGAATACAGAGGATTTGAACTATAATCTTGGGTTCCCTAAATCTGGGCCCTTTTTGCTATATGTGCTTTCATCCTATTCTCGACAGATGTGTATTCAGCTTCTGCCTGGGGTCAGGCACAGGGGGTTCTGGGGGAGAGGGGTCCCTGCTGCCATGGAGCCCACATTTGGTGCAATGAAGGGTCCATCTCTGTAAGTGATGGCTTTGAGGTTCTCTTAGTGTATCTGGGACCTAAGGGCTCGCTTTTATTGGGCATCCAGTCTACACCCATTTAGTTTATGCCAGTTACTTTTATTTCCCCACTTAATAAGTGAGGAGGTGCAGGCCTGGAGAAGATTGAGGGCACACAGCTAAGAGATGGTGGAGCTGGGTTGTAAGCACTAAATCAAACTGTAAAATGGCCTCTCGCCAAGCACATTAGACATTAGGATTTGCCAATCTCCTGGTGAGCACCATCTTCTGGGGAGCTCTGACATTTCAGGTGCAAGACTCTACACATTAATGTGATCATGATTTTTTCCTCTTTGCCCTCTTCAGACCATGGCCACAGTAGCAAACCACAGCCATACTCATCTAGGGACAAAGAGTTCCCAGACTAAGGCCATGGTGCGGTAAAGAATCAAAATGTTTTTAATGTTTGCAGACTTTATCCACTCAGGTGGCCTCCCTAGAGGTATCTGGCCTTGGGGGACCCCAACAGTATGACAGGGACCATCCAAAATTGCCTAGAGCCCTGAAGCCAGAGCCAACAGGTCATAAGGTTGTGGCTCATCTCAAACTTGGGAGCCCAGACTTGCTACTCATGGTTCAGTGGCTCTGGTGAGGTTCCCAGAAAAACAGAAAAACTCTGGCAATATGAATAATCAGAGTAGATAAACTCCACCAGGGATCAATGGGGCAGATATAGCACAAAATCCCATGCACAAACAAATAGCTGAGATGTCAGAAATCAAATTCAGGATCTGGATAGCAAATAAGATTGAATGAGAATTCCAAAGGTTATCTCAAGAATTCAACGGATTAAAAGAGAAAATGAGCAAAGATTTTGAATCACTGAGACAAGAAGTTGCATCACTCAAAGATCTGAGAAACACAGTAGAATCCCTCGGTAACAGAATGGAGCAAGCAGAAGAAAGGATTTCTGACATTGAAGACAAAGCTTTCGAACGTTCCCAAACTCTCAAAGAAGAAGAGAAATGGAGAGCAATAACAGACCACTCTCTCAGAGAGTTCTGGGATAATTCAAAGAAAACCAATATTTGTCTTATAGAGATCTCTGAAAGCAACAGAATGGCTTCATAAGGCACAGAGTCTCTTCTCCATAAGATTATGAAGGAGAACTTTCGAGACATGCTAAGAGATTATTAAGTTCAGATAGAACCAAGAATGCAGACAGCTGCTTGGACCCCAACAATACTTTCATCAGCAGCACATCCTTTCTCATTTTCAAACCCTCTGGTGGAAGAAGGTCTAAAACCCATATTAATCTGTTGCAGCTGTTCATCAGTCTGTAGGAGTTCCATTCTTAGCTGTTCTACTTCCCTCAGGTAAGTCATATGATATTCTCTAAAAGAACTTGCACATTTCAGACACTTTCTTTAATGCCAACAAAGGATAGTTTGTTTTCATTGTCTCCTTTAATTCTCACCTGAATGACACCAGATTTTTCCACAATTGAATAACTTTCTAATTTTTCTAGGAACCCAAATAAAATCCTCCAAACAAATTCCAAGAAGCCACTAGCTTTTTACAGCACCAGCACTCTTCATAAATTATAAATGTCCTAACATCTTCATCCAGCTCAGTAGGGGTAACACCAGGAACCTCCCTCGCTTGCCATATATTACCACCATATGTTCCTATTGCCAGATCCATTAATTCTTCTCTCTCAACAAATTGCTCATGGAAAGCTGCTGAGAGTTGTTTGTACGTTAGAGGCTTAGTGGCCTCTTCATTTCTGGACATAAGCATCAACTTGGTATCAATACTTTGCCAATTCACGTCACTTAAAATATATACTGCTTCACAATATAATTAGCTGTGTGTTTTCTGGATGAAAAAAATTCTGCATGCTCTTACTGCTTTCTTAAAATCTTTATGAGCATTTTCATTAGCTTATGCCTCTCTCAAATCCTCAGGAACATTACTGTGCATTTAAGGAAGGTACTTTTTTTTTTTGAAAGTTTTATTTTGATTAATAGGCCAAAGTCCTTTAAATGTGACTATTTCATTGTAAGAAGCATCACAAGCAGCATAATCAATGACATAAAATTCTCCTATAATTATCCCAAATTTAGCAAACCACTATCCACTTGGTTCTTGATCATTTGCTCTTAAATATACCTCTACCTCATCTCCATCACTGATTTCTTTTTTTATAACAGGTGGTGGTGATAATCTAAGTTCATTAAATGAAACCTGGTGTTCTGGTTGCCGATTTTTTAAAAATCCAACTCTGAGGGGGTCTTCATAAACATTTTTGATAAATCCCTTGTAGAAAGCCTTGTGGGAGCCAAAAACATCCCCTGTCAGCTCTGCTGTGTTGAAACCATAAAGGCCACTCCCAATGTAAATTTTTATAGGATTCAGCTCTTCATTGCTACAGAACTTGGCCAGGAGGCCTGGAATGTCCAGACCTGTCTGGTTTCTGTAAGTTAATAAATGTATAAGATGTGAATTAGCACTTTCTAATTTGTGCAATCCTTGTACACTGTAACACCTGAACACTCTCATGCTGTGGCCTCATAATCATTCTTTGGTTCATTAGACAATTGTCAAATATCTATCTGCATGTAAACCTCTGTACTAGGCATTATGGGAGATTCAAAGACACCCTTTCTTACTGTCAAGAAACAATTTTTGAGCAGGAAAAATATGAACATAAATAGCTGTAAGACACAAAGTGATATATTCTATAAGTAAAAAAAAACTGCTATATGAGTTCACAAGAGGAAATGTTTATTTCAGTTTGGTTAAAGAAAATTTCATGAAGAAGATTAGCATTTGAGGAGTGGCTTGGAAGGTGGAATTTAGATGTGAAGAGATGGAAACAAGAATATTTTGTAAGGAACAGCAGGATGTGAAGGTGTAGTACAGACTTGGAAATAATGAATACTTAACATTTGTCAAAGCCTAATGTATTGATTTTGAATTGTCTTAAGTTGCTGAGGGGCTATAAAGATATTGTAGTTATCTAAACTTATGGCCAACTATAAAAGGAATGAAACATTTCTTAAACGTCTATGTACAACTATTCAAAAAATATATAACCCTCTTTGATTACTACAACATGAATTCACTCAAAAACATTACTGAATTCACCACAGAGCTTTGTTATTATGTATTTTTTCAGTCAACAAATACCAAGGGTGTAACGGCTAATAAGTCTTTATCAATACTTGTGGTACCAGGCAAGTTTTTTTGAGTTTGTTTCCTCATCTCCAGAGTGGAGATTATAAAGCCTACCTTGCTTGTTTTGATGATTAGAGGGCACATTTTAGGTGCTCAGCACGTGCCAATTATTATAAAATAAAATACTGAGATCAAATCTGAGTCCACCATAAATACCAAGCTAAGGAATGGCTATTATTTTTTTTTTGGACATTACAGTTGTTTAAGGTGACAAAATAAATGAATAAATCAATAAATCAGGAGATAAGTTTAAAGGTTATTGCAGTGGTCCACGTGAGGCATAATGAGGTCCAGTATTGGAATTTCTGGACTGTTCCAGACTATCAACTACTGGACTCTGCATTTTCTTACATATGAAGAATGTGAGGTAAGAAGGGACGCTAATTTTGATCTAACTGGTGCTGTTAAACAACATCAAAAAGTCAACAGAGATGGTAAGTTCAGTTTGAAACATTTTGAGCTTAAACTCCTAAAATCCTGCCTGAAAATGCATAGCACAAAGTGCTAAACACGATCTATGCAGGAAACAAGGATCTGGAGATTTTGCTTATTCTCTTAAAGCCTCCGAATTTTTTAACCAAACATTTATAAAGCTTTTTTTCTTTTTTAATAACAGCGCGGTGCAATTTTGGGACGCGTAGTTGACGTATCACGGCCTTCGAGAAAAGGTGTTCAGAAGGCTCGAAAAGCGCCATTAATCCAGACGTTCCAGCGCCCCAGTGACGTCACCACGACGCGGGCGCGCTTGCGTGTTGCTGGACGTCTTGCGTCATTCCCACCGAGGCTCGGGGGGCGGGGTCACTCCCGGCAGTGCCGTCGGGCCCCCCCTAGTGGCAGCCGGTCTCAAGGCCACCCTCTGGTTTCTGGACTCCGCACCGTGTAGCTTTACCTTAGCGGCCGGCCTAGCTCTGTGCTGGCGCCCAGACCCCCTGCGGCACTGCCCAGCACCAGTCGACGGGCGACCCCTCGAGGTAAAACCGAAGAGGTACCGGAGCGGGAGGCGCGCCCTGCATCGGCCCTGGAGTGCCGGAGAAGCCGAGGCTGTAGGCCGCGGGGTCGGGTGCGATGGCGCAGGAGCAGGTGAACTGCAACTTTGACTTGACCCCAGATTGTGAAGCAGCGGCGACTGCAGAATCTACGGTGCCCGCAGTGGAGACTCCCAAATACTCTGCAGAATCCGCGAAGGAGTACGACAGCAGGTGCGTGTTCTGCCGGATCGCGAGACGGCAGGAACCGGGCACCGAACTCCTGTACTGTGAGGTAGGCAGCGACGGGCGGCGGGTGTGCCAGCGACTGGGGAGAGGCCTCGCCTGTGTGGTCGGGGACTGGGGGGATCCCGATCGCCACTCAGCTGGCTCAGGCGTGGCTGCCCTATTGCGTGGGGCTGAACGAAGCTAGGGATCCTACTGTTAATGACAGACTTACTTTTCTCAGGGGGCGTTGATCTCCAGCGCTATTTTTGCTGTTTGCTGGGAGATATGGATGGAAGTCTCATTTCTGTTATAAGTAGCAAATCCTTAAGAGCTGACTTTGAACACTGCTTTTCCCGTCACAGACCGATCCATTTCTGTGTACCTCTTTGCAATGAAACTCCTCAAAAACAGTCTATATGCTTCCCAAACCCTGTCTCCTGTACATTCCCACACTGGCTCCTATCATATTTTACTGCCACCACTCTGTTCAAGCTACTCTTGTCAAAGTCACCAATGACCATGTTACTAAACCTAAGGATCCCTTCTCAGTCCTCAGTGTGTCAGAAGCAATCAGTTATTGTCTCCCCCTTTGATAAACTTCTGCTGTTGGTTTCCAGGACACCACACTTTCCTGGCCATTCCTTCCTACTGTCATGTGCTGCTTTCTCTTCTTCCAAATCTCTCTCACCACGGAAGTTCTCTTCTTTCTTAGCTACACTCCCCTTAGTCATCTCATGCAGTCTCTGGCTTTTAATGCTATTTGCTAATGACCCCCAAATTTACACATCTGGTACAGACTTTTTCCCTGAACTTCAGACTTGAATATCTAACTGCCCACTCAACCACCCCATACCCATGTCTAACATATGTTACAAACCTGTGTGAAACTGAGCTACTATGGGGAGAAGCGTTCCCTCCCACTCCTGAAACCTGCTACCATTTCAGTTGAGTAAAACTCCATTCTTCCAGATACTTGGAACAAAAACCTTGAAATTATAACTGATATTTTAACTTCTCATATCTAATTCATCAGGAAATTCTTTAACATACATCCAGAATGCATGGATAAAGAAACAGTAGTACATATACTCAATGGAATATTATACAGGCAGAAAAAAGAATGAAGCCCTGTCATTTGCAACAACATAGATGAAACTGGAGAAAATATTTGCAAAATATGTTAAGTAAAATAAGCCAAGCACAGAAAGTTAATCTTGCATGTTCTCTCTCATATGTGGGAACTAAATATTAAAAACAATTTCTGTCATGTAGATAGAGAGTAGAATGGTTATCAGAGGCTGGGAAAAGTAGTGAAACATGATGAGTAAAGTAGGGATGGTTAATAGGTGCAAAAATAGGTAGGAAGAATGAACAATATTTGACTATGATCAACAGTAAGTCAGCGTATCCTTTAAAATAACTGAAAGAGTGGAATTGGAATGTTCCTAACACAAAGCAATGTTAAGTGTCTGAGGTGATGGATACTCTCATTATTCTGATTTGATTAATTCACATTCCTATATAAAAACATCACATGACAATGTAACCTCATTGTATGTGCCCTTATATTAATCTGAAATGAAAAAAATTACATGAAAAACCTCCTAAACACCCATCATGTATATCCTATAAAGATACACAACTATTATGTACCCATAATAATTAAAAATAAAATAATAAAAATATTCATCAAAGGGTGTGAGATGGTCCAGACTTTTATTATAGCCAACAATCAGGGGGTTTTCTTTATTAGGGACATTCTTCGAGTAAAAAATATGAAGAGTCTGGGGGCATTTTTACGGAGTAAATTAGACATGATAAATACTTTTGACTAATTTGTGAATATACACAATAGTCTATTGTCAGTGGACAAACTCAAACCCTGCCCTTACTCAGGACTTCTATGACTCAAACCTCCACACACCAAACAAACAATCAGTTTGGCAACAGTTACCAGCTGAGTGTCCTCCAGTTCAATTGCGACACTGTCTACCTGGAGATAGTGTCATATCCCACAGGTTGAGGGCTCAGTCCCCAAGACTGCTTCCCGTCTTTTCACCAGTTGCAAGTCTGGGCCTCCAGAAGTTCTAACCAAACAGATTCAAGTTAGGGATACAACCCTCTCTTTGGATTCAGTTAATTTGCTAGAGCAGCTCACAGAACTCAGGGAAACACTTCAGCTTACCTATTTATTATAAATGATATTACAAAGGATACAAATGAAGAGATGAGTAGGGCTAGGTGTTGGGTGGGACAGGTGCACAAAGCTTCCATGCTTTCTCCACATGCGCCACTCTCTATGAACCTCTACATGTTCAGCTATCCAGAAGCTTTCCAAACTCTGTCCTCATGGGGCTTTTATGGACTCTTCATTGGATAGGCATGATTGACCACTGTGTATAAAATGTGATTGGACCAAAAGGGTAGTAGACTGAGTGAGACTGAGTGGGGAAACCCAGCAAGGCCTGTCTGTTCAGATTCTTCATGGCCTCTCTGTAGCATTCCCTCCTCCAGTATATGGGGCAGAACCCCATTCTGAAATGAGAGCCAATGACCAGCAACTAGCAGGTGAAAGGGGAGCAGGAAGTCAGAGAGAGATTCTTTGTTCTGAGGCCTAAAGTGCCCCGATATTATAACAAAAGACTGTAACAAGGGCTATGGGAGTTAGGAGCCAGGAAATGTGGATAAAAACTAATACATCTATTATGATATCATATCTATGTATAATCTATGTATAATACAGTACATAAGATAACATTCTTGTCAATAGTGCTTCTAAAAGTTGAGTATTTTTTTTGAATTGAATATAAGATGATGTTCTATATAAGGGTTCACTAATTAAAGGTTAAAAATTTATATTTTGTTTTATTTTTATTAAAAATGTAAAAATATTAATTTTTTTTTTATTTTGAGACAGTCTCTCACTCTGTTGCCCCAGGCTAGAGTGCCATGGGTCAGCCTAGCTCACAGCAGCCTCAAATTCCTGGGTTAAAGCAATATTCCTGTATCATCCTGAGTAGCTGGGAGTACAGGTGCCTGCCACAATGCCTAGCTAGTTTTTCTAATTTTTTTGTAGAGACAGGGTCTTGGCTGTTCTCAGGCTGGTCTCAAAATCCTGAGCTGAAGTGATCCTCCTGCCTGGGCCTCCCAGGAGTGCTGAGATTACAGGTGTGAATGACGGCACTTGGCCAAGATTAATATTTTTAAAAAGAGAATAATCGTATAGTGTCTAAATTGTACGTTTTGTTTTAAACATTCATATATTCATATATATTCATTGTAAACATTCAGAAGCTATTGGGTTTACATAAAGTGAGCTGTATTTGTAATTCAAGTGCAGAGGAGAAAAATTCTATTAGGAATCATTGGTGTTACCAGTGTCATGTGGGATTAGTCTGGGAAATACTTGTGACAAAACTAGAGAAGACTCCTCACTCCATAAACCTCTATGTGGTGTTTTTTAGTTGCATACTGAAGATTTAAAAACAAGTAAAGGCTAGACTGTGCATTCTTAACGGGAGATGATGTGACTCCCAAGGGGATGAAAATTGTTTTTTGGTTGGAAGGCAGTTTCTTACTCTTTTTATGTACAAGGCACAGTTATACATAAGCACATAAATGAAGTAGACCTGTGGTATTAAAATCTCACGGGGGTGAGATTAGGGGGAAAAAGTCCTAAAAGGCTGATTTGATGGACAATAATGAAAATATAGTTCAGAAGCACTGGGCTAGATTTCATCTTGCTTGAGACCCTACTGGGGAAATGTCTCAGTGCAAATTTAACTTGAACATTCTTCCCATTCTTCAATCAAAATTGACCTAACACCTTAAATGGCATGGTACTTAAATATTGTTTCAAATATATTTGTTAATTCGCTTTAGATATCATTGAGTTTCAGTTGCTGGAAAGAAAAACCATCCTAGCTATTTTAAGCTGAAATTGATTTAATGTAGGAAATTATTTATTTTTGGAAGAGCTGGGGAGCAAGTTCTAGAAAGAGCC
Source organism: Loris lydekkerianus (assembly GCA_963574355.1). Classification (NCBI taxonomy): domain Eukaryota; kingdom Metazoa; phylum Chordata; class Mammalia; order Primates; family Lorisidae; genus Loris; species Loris lydekkerianus. The sequence continues at coordinate 103,630 of CAUYPK010156887.1, forward strand.
TTCAAGAATGATGCCGGTATCCACACTGCAGAACTGGCTCCTGGGGCAGTTGCTTCCTCTGCTGCACTTAGGAAAGTGGGAATCAGAACTTTGAACTTCAGAAAAATGCCTCCTGAGGTGTGATTCGGAGATGAGCAAGCCGTGTGATTGCTACTTCTTAAGTGATGTTTCCAGGGAGAACATTTTGGCATTTTGGCTATTTCTTCTGCTGCAATGGTTAGCATCCCTGAACTCTGGGCTCTGAATGACAGTCACACCCACTACCAAAAGAGTACCTTTGTGTTTCTACCCCTGATTGAGAGATGCTGCTAACGAGCCACACTGTACCTCCTGGGTACAAGTTGGCAGCCCGTCCTGACAAAAAAATGGGTGTCTCTCCATTCTTGACACCCAGTGTCTTCAAAAGATATTGACAGAGTGGGGGATGAGGGGAGAAAGAAGAAAGAAATTTATCTCGGTAGACTGTGTGGACGAGGTGGAAATAGCTGAAGCAGCAAAAACATGGCTTTCTAATTGGCATCTGATTGGCAAGATCTAAATTCCATCTGTTAGTTTTAGCCTTTTTGATTTCTGTAGTACAGAAAGCATAGAAATATTTAGAATGGAGGTTGAGTGCCAATCTACCCTTTTCATTACAGTTTATTTATTGTATTTAAGTTGGTGGTTAGAGTCATTGGTGATAATGAAGTTATCTCTACCCTATTTATCCTTATCCATAGAAACTTTTAAAAATGGTATATCATTCAGGTTTTCAGATATTTTTCCAGGAACAGAGATGGACTTTCCATGATCCTTCAGTATCTGTTTATGTTCTATATTATCAAAAAGAGTAAAAATTTGATCTTGCCTAGGGTGGAGTGGAAGTAGGAAGGGCAGAAGAATTTTTACTCTTTTAATATATAAAGCACAAATATACTATACAGGACATAAACAGATACACAGTGTATGTGTGGGAGCAGGGTAATTAGGAAAAAAAGACTATAAAAATTGTAGGCTCCTTATAACGAGGAAAGCCCAAATAGGCACAGTTTCAATGTAAAAAAGTGTTCTGCAAGGAGAAACTGCAAGATCATGGAAAATCCATCTTTGTTCCTGGAAAAATATCTGAAAACCTAAATGACATACCACTTTTTAAGGGGTAGAGGAGGATGTGTTAGTAATTTTATCTTCTATCAAGCATTTGTTATTTATATTCAACAGTTTAACAAGCTTACTATGTGTTACTCACTTGGAGTTCAAAGATGAATGTGGCATGCCCCACAGTTTATCCATGCATTATGAGTAAGAGAGAGTGTGTGTGTGTGTGTGTGTGTGTGTCTATATTTGTATTCCTCCTCCTTTTTTTTTTAAGACTGGGTCTTGTTCTGTCTGTTGCCTAGGCTAGAGTGCAGTGGCATCACCATGGCTCACAGCAACCTCAAACTCCTGAGCTCAAGTGATCGTTATTCCTCCACCTCCTGAGTAGATGGGAGTACAGGCTCATGCCACCATGCCCAGCTAATTTTTTTATTTTTTTTTATAGAGATAGGATCTTGCTCTTGTTCAGGCTAGTCTCAAACTTCTGGTCTCAAGTGATCCTCCCACCTCACCCTCTTAAAGTGCTGTAATTATGGTGTGAGCCACCACACCCTGCCTCCTATTCTTCCTTCTTATACCTACAAGATAGCTTAACCACTGCCCTGCTCCTTGCTATTTTTTTTAGCTTGACTGTGTCACAGAGATAATTCCATAAGTATATAAATGTCTTCCTCATTCCTTTTTATAGTTACATAGTATTCCATTGTATGTATTTATCATGATTTCTTTAACCAGTCCCCAAGATGACGTAACGACATTTGGTTGACTTACAGTCTTTTGTAAACTATCATACAGCATGCTGCAAAGAATAGCCTTATGTCATTTCTTATTTTTTGCCACTGTATTTTTGGAATAGGAGGATCATCTGTCTTAACATGAGCAATCTAAATGATGGCTGGTCAGTAGAAGGAGTAGAAGAGACGGTGACCTAACAGAGCCAGTTTCAATATTTTAGAAAATTTAGTGGGAATCTAATTCAATCACAGCATAGACTAAAACATCAAGTTTCTTTGTTTTTAACAGAAATTGTATCTATTCTTGGTGATGATGACAGTTACGTTGATTGGTATTTTTTATTAATTGGAATTGGGAAAATAAATTCTTTATATATGACATTTAGTAACCAAAACCTTTCAAAATAGGGGTTGGAAGGTAGAGAACTAAGCATTTCTATGGCTAAGTTATAGAGTATGGGACAGCAGGTTTAGGACCTTCCTTAGATTTTCTCTTGTTATCCTGTGGCACTTACTGGTAGTATTAATCTAAAGAAGTGTTACTTCTGCTATGGGGTATATTCAGCAATGTCATCTCAAACTAAGTCTAACCAGGATGTATTCTATACCTGAAAGATTAAACCTCTGGATTTTTAAAAATTAATACCATAATTGAGAGAAAATAAAAATATATAATGTTGTGTTATGAACCAATCTTGGAAGTATGATTGTGTAAGTTTTACTGTGCTAGATTTGACCCCCAATATTGTTTCTCAACTGGAAGAATTAAATAATGGAAAAAACAATCAAAAACATCGTGGTCCTTGACATTTTCTTTTATAAAACATTACCTAGATATCAATATTTTATTTACTATTAGACAGAAAAACCATAATAAAATGGATTAAAATTGATATAAATGTCATACGTGTTGTCTTAGGATAACCAAGAATACGGGAATGGTTTTGAGGCCCTTCTTTGAATAGAATTTTGGCTTTTGGAATGGAGAACTAATGAGAAATCTTGTGCAAAGGGAAATTATACTTATTGATATACTGATTTTATTGAATTTTGGCTTTATAGGGGCGGTGCCAGTGGCTCCGTGAGTAGGGTGCTGGCCCTATATACCAAGGGTGGTGGGTTCGAACCTGATCCTGGCTAAACTGCAACAAAAAAATAGCCAGGCATTCTGGCGGGTGCCTATAGTCCTAGCTATTTGGGAGGCTGAGGCACGAGAATCGCCTAGGCCCAAGAGCTGGAGGTTGCTGTGAGCTGTGACGCCATGGCAGTCTACCAAGGGCGACAAAGTCAGACTCTGTCTTGAAAAAAAAAAAAATTTGGCTTTATATTTTTGTATAAGATATTAAATAAAGTTATTTAGAGGAACACACATTTTCTCTTAGAAGAGTATGAAACCCAAATGAGACTTTGTCTCAAAAAAAAAAAAAAAAAGCTTTAAAATATAATCCCTGGATATGTAGATGCTTGCAGACATTCTTATTATAATTGAGGAAAATGCCACTTTGGAAAAAGTTAAATATAAAAAGGAATTTATCTATTTTGCTGTGATTCTATAGTCAAACCTTTAAAAGTATATATTAAGAGTAAAAAAACCTTAGTTTAAGGTAGGAATGGAGAAATGATATTATTGATTGATTAAGATAGAGTCTCACTCTGTCGCCTTGGGTAGAGTGCTTTGGTGTCAGAGCTCACAGCAACCTCAAACTTTTGGGCTCCATAGATCCTCTTGCCTCAGCCTTCTGAGTAGCTGGGACTACAGGTGCCCAACACCACCCAGGTTACTTTTCCTATTTTTGGTAGAGATGAGATCTCTTGCTCTTGTGCAGGCTAGTCTCCAACTCCTGAGCTCAGGCGATCCTGCGTGCTAGGATTACAGCCATGAGCCACCACCTTGGTAGAAAAATGTAAAATGAAATAAAAAATTCTGGGACTATTGGTAATGAAGTTTTAATGAACTTCACTAATAATTGTTTCCCTGAAATTGACTTCATGTGGTCTTTTATTCTCATGAAGAAAGCAATATGAACTTAAGGTGTAATTATAAAATTGCCCAGTAGGGCTTAGTTGTAACCTAAGTACTATTTCCCTGTCAGACAGATTTATGATGTTTAAGTCATGCCAGAACAGGACTAGGACATTTATTTTAAAAATTCACTAACAATATGTTTTTTCTTTAGAATGAAGACCTAGTTTGTTTCAAAGATATCAAACCAGCAGTACCTCATCATTATCTTGTAGTGCCAAAAAAGCATATGGGAAACTGCAAAGAGCTAAAGAAAGATCAAATAGAACTGGGTAAGATGGCAGTATTCTTCATTGTTATATGTCACTTTGAATTGGTAGCAGGGATGGCAGTGAAGATTCATAAGAAAAAGTCTCTCTAGTTATTATGAAAAGGGAGCATTATGTTTTTTTTTTAATTGTTCATTATAAAATATTTTGAATTTACGCAGAAATAAAGAAAATTCTGTAATTTCCATGTATTTGTCACTCAACTTCCACATTTATTAACTCATGGACATTTTTTTTTAATATGTTAACCTTCTCCTATAGTGGATTTAAAGCAAATCCTAGGCATCATTCTATTTAATCTTTGTAATCTCTAAAAGATAACACCTTTTATGATTTTTCAAATGATGGCTTTTCTTGACTCTGAAATGAAAGGTGCTATTAAAAATTGTAAACAAACAAGTTATGATATGATATATGGTCTTGTATTGCTTTGGTACTTGCATTGCAGTCTCCTATATGAAGGCAAATTAGCAACAAAATTTAAATTTTAGTGATAAAATTTTAGCTTCTGAAAAGGAGAAGCTAAACTATATCACCTTTGGTAGAGTGCCGTAGCGTCACAGCTCACAGCAACCTCAAACTCTTGGGCTTAGCGATTCTCTTGCCTCAGCCTCCCAAGTAGCTGGGACTACAGGTACCTGCCACAGCTATCTTTTGTTGCAGTTGTCATTGTTTAGCTGGCCCGGGCTGGGTTCGAATCCGCCAGCCTCTGTGTATGTGGCTGATGCCATAACCACTGTGCGATAGGCACTGAGCTATTTTATGACATTTCTAAGTTCACTTCAAATCTGCTTTGGCAGGCTTTGTGACCAAGGTTAATTAATTTGATAAATACTTTAAAGTGAGCCTACAAGATACATAAATTGGGCCAGATTTTTAAAAGATGAGCAACCTTTTTGTTGAAAAACCTTGATGTGTAATTTATTATTTCTAGGCTACTAAATTAACAGTTTTTAAACTGTTGATTCTGAACTGCAAAACTTGTGCTTGAAGTGCTTTGAAGTCCTACAAGTCAACCAAAATAAGTATAAAGGAGGCAATATTAAAGTGCTTTGAAGTTCCGTTAGTGCATTTCAGAGCATACATGATTTATAAATAGAGCAGTTCTCAACCTGTGGGTCGCGACCCTTTTGTAACAATGAAAACACATCACGGCATTAGAAAGGTTGAGAATCACTGAACCGGAGGGTAGCTTTGAGCTTATAGATACCAGTTTGACTTCAACTTACCTGACTAATTAAAACCTTTCTTATTTTAAAGTTCCTATTTTCATTCTTATAATTATTTCTTAGAGACCATACTTTAGCTTTTTGGGACTTTCTCAGTTTATCTTCAAATTAGAGGTAAGTTTGTAGAGAATAGAGACTGCTGTTATAACTAGATTTATAAATGTTGCAAATGAGATGTCACTAGTTTTGGAGCAGCTGGTGATGTATTTAGGGTTTCATATTTTTTTCTCTGTTTTTGTGTATATTTGAATGTTTTCATAATAAAAGTTGCAAATTAATGATTTTTATGCAATCTATAAAATTGGGGAAATAGCATATAGAAGAACTCAATAACACTACCATGCACCATTAGTCTAACTGATATTTATAGAACTCTAGATAACTACAGAATGTACATTTTTTGAAAAGCATGTTTAACAAGGTCATATTCTGAGCAGTAAAATGAAACTTAAAACATTTCAAATGATTGAACTCTTAATAAGTATGTTTTATGAAGACAATGGAATTAAATTAGAAAAATAAAATAATCTCAAATAGCACTAAATAAACAACATTTAAATAATGAGACAAAGAAGAAAATAGTTTGAGTTGACTGGTAATAAAAGTACACTGTATCAGAATTTGTAGGATCTAGCTAACGCAGTGCCTAGATAAAAATTTATAGCTTTGTTGTGGTGAGACCTTTATACTCTATTCTTAATAATTTTGAAATGTATCATGGCATTGCGCACGTTAGATGAGGTCTCCCCAAATACCCTCCCTCCTCTTGGCTTCCAAATAAGTAAGCAAGGAGATGGTTATGTTAATCAGTTAGATGTAAACATTCCACATTGTATATCAAATCAGCACATTGTACCCCTAAAATGCATTAATGTACACAGTTATGATTTAATAAAGAAAAAAAGAAAATTTATAGCTTTAAATGCTCATATTAGAAAAATAGGTTTAAAATCAATGATCTAAGTTTTCATTTAAGATACTACAAAGAGAAGCAAGTCAACCAAAGTAAGTGTAAAAGAGGCAATAATAAAGAGTAGATATCAATGAAATAAAGAAGATAGGCTTTGCTCCACATATTTTAATATGCTTTTAAGTAATATATAATTGTGATTTTATGATTGTTATGTCTTCTTATGGAATTGACACTTTTATATTTACCCATAAGGCAACATGAGTATATTTTAAAGAAAAAAGATACAGTCTGGCTTGAAGTGATTTGGGACCTTTTTTGAACCATATGGTACTCGCCTAGTCATAGAAGTCTGGTAGTCTCCCAGCTGAAGTCTGACTTAAACATTAATGACAATTTTATAAGCTTCTATAGGACCATTCTCTATAGATTCTTTTAGTTCTTCCCTTTTCAAATGCATGATTATACCATTCAGAAACAAAGAGGGATGACGATTTGGCATATACTTTGAAGATGCCAGGTTACCAAAATTTTTCTAATGGGGTGGTTTATTCCCGTCTGAAACACTAACAGACAAATGGCAGATAGAGTTTGGAAGCCAAAGTTGTTATATAAATGTTTGGCTAGTCAAGACTAGGCTTACTTGAAGGGAAATCATATCCTTAATTTGGGCTCAAAGACTTTTTTTTTTTTTTTTTTGGAGACAGAGCCTCAAGCTGTCACCCTGGGTAGAGTGCGGTGGTAACACAGCTCACAGCAATCTCCAACTTCTGGGCTCAAGCGATTCTTCTGCCTCTGCCTCTCAAGTAGCTGGGACTATAGGCACCGGCCATAAAGCCTGGCTATTTTTTGGTTGCAGCCGTCATTGTTTGGCGGGCCTGAGTTGGATTTGAACTCAGCTCAGGTTTGTGTGGCTGGTGCCTTAGTTGCTTGAGCCACAGGTGCCGAGCCTCAAAGACAAATTCAGAGTTTTCCTGTCTTTCTTACTAATTAAGATAGTCTCTGTTTAATTACTTAGTTTCCTTCTGATTAGAATTAGTCCTCAGTATGACTGGATGTCCTAAATTGCCATTCCATCATACCTCTTAACAGCTGTCTAAAGTTCACCTATGTATGGTATTTTGTGATAGTGATGTTGCACTGGGGCTCAATGTGAAACTTCATTTTAGTTCTTGATAAGCAAACTTCTCAGTAACCTAGAGATATTGAATGTGTCTTTTAAACATTTACCATCTTGAACTGACTTTTAACTAGGACCTTAATGTTAAGATTAGTAGCAGTTTTGTGAAATAATGTCTCCAAATGGATAATGTAATTTCTTTCCTGTTTTGCAGTTGAGAACATGGTAACTGTTGGAAAGACCATTCTTGAAAGGAATAATTTCACTGACTTAACAAATGTGAGGTATGAATACTTCAAGGTAGAAAGAAAATATTACACATTATAGACATTTTAAAACTGTTAATTCTTTATGGAAAATGGAAGCAGCAGTGTCAGAGTTTGTGGTTTAAATGTAGTTTCCCTGAAAATAAGAATATAGTTTATTGGCAGCATAAATTTAATATCTTCCTTTCATGTCTCAACAACTTCCACTAATCTCCACATATAGTTTAGATAAACAAGTACATATGTACAGTTGCTAGGCAAAAGACAGAGGGTGCCAAAAATATGTATATAGATTTTAAGAAAGGAAAAAACTTTTAAAGTTGTAATGCTGAATATTTTATGAGAATGCACATATTGAACAAAGAAAAAATAGACTTATAACTATTAATGGGACCAAAAAAATGTATACACATTTTAAGCACTGTTATCTACGTATTACTTTCTGAAGTTGAATTGAATTGAATTCTGAATTCTGAAGTTGAAGCTGAATTTTCTTAGAAAAACTTTTATGCAATTTAAAGATGAATTATATTTCTATAACAAAAGATGTATCCATAACAAAAGATGCATACAAGTCACGTTTGACTTCTGCATTTAGGAGGTGCTTGAGCACCTCAAAATTAAAGTGGCACCAGCGTCCAGGCGCTCCTGATTATGGTGAATTGCTGCTTGAGTAACACTGACCAAAGTGTCCTCTTGTATGGCTATGCATGTGGTTTCAATTTCTTCCCCAAGGACTGTCAGTGTAGCTGGTTTTCTGTAGTATCCCACATCCTTTAAGGTACCTCCCCACTCACACCTCCATTGTCATTGTACTTCCACAATGTTTTTTGTTTGTTTTGAAACAGAGTCTCACTCTGTCACCCTGAGTAGAGTGCCATGGTGTTGTAGTTCACAGCAACCTCAAACTCCTAGGCTCAACTGATCTTCTTTGCCTCAGCCTCCTGACTAGCTGAAACTACTCACACCCACCACAATGTCTATTTTCTATTTCTATTTCTATTTTTGTAGAGATGGGGTCTCCCTCTTGCTCAGGCTGATCTCCAACTTCTGAGCTCAAGCAATCCGCCTGCCTCAGCCTCCCAGAGTAGGATTACAAGTGTAAACCTCTGCACCCTAACTCCCCACAATGTTCTTGAATTTCAAATACTGCTTCAAAGTATCTTACCCTCCTCCAACAAAAGGCAACTGTACTTCTGCCATTTTCTTTGTCTTGCCTGTTGCATGGTAATGGTAGCATTCATTTGATTAATACCATCTTTTAAGTGAACATCATACTACATGTTGTTTCCGCAATTCAATTCAACTTCAGAAAGTAATACGTAGATAACAGTGCTTAAAATGTGTATACATTTTTTTGGCCCCATTAATAGTTATAAGTCTATTTTTTCTTTGTTCAATATGTGCATTCTCATAAAATTGTAAGCTGAATTTTCTTAGAAAAACTTTTATGCAATTTAAAGATGAATTATATTTCTAAAATGAAATTAACTTTAATTCACCAATTTTACTCTGGTGGTATACACCAATGTTTGAGCAAAAGCACATGATGGTCAATTTGTCAACTGTTTTAATTAATCTATGTGAAGTTTTTCTTTTAAAAAGATTTCTAACTTTGCTTGTGTGACCCATGCAGTACCAGGGAAGATATAGTGGAGATTACTTCTAACACATTTGAACTGGAATTCAGAGTAGAACTGAATTCTAATGCTCTCCATGCTATTTGTGTTTAGACAAGTCATTTAACCTCTCCAAAATAGTACCTACCCTGCCACCTTAAAGGCTCAAATGAGATTATATATGTGAAAATTCTGTGAAAACCGTTATTTATCATCCAAGTAGATAATTACAAGGAACTGATTGCCTTCGAGATCCTTTGGTCTGCACATTTCATTCCTAGTCACAGGAGTGCTCATTAGAAAAATGAACATTGGGAAAGGAGTCAAGAGCTAAGTCTCAATCCCAGTTCTACCACTGACTAACTTTGTGACCGTGGGAAGTATCTTAACCTCTTTGGATCCTGGCTTCCATGTCTCTAAAATGAAAGGGGTGGGTGAAGCATTGAGTTGTTTCTAGTTTCTAGATTACTTGATTCTACATTATATGGCTGTTTCACAGAAGGAAAAAATTTAGTCTTCTAGGTACTGGTGGAAGCTCTTCCATATGTACTGCATATATGACTCCACACTGTTAGTCCCAGAGGATCACTAGTGTAACACTTCTCCTGTGTCTTCTTTCCATACTTTTACTTTAAACATGGAAATATTTCTAGGCTTTGGTTATTGTTGCAGGGGTGTCTTGCACCATTCAGCATAGGTAGACTTACAAAACTGTAAATTAATTTTGAAGAGGTTAAATCATACTTTAAAAGTGCTTTTTTACCATTAAAAGGAATTATCTTAGAAAATTTTATAAAACAAATAATTTTGAATAATTATCATTTAACTTAAATTTTTTATGATGACGTGGTCTTACTACTGAAATATTGTTGATTGGCAAGAAAATGCCTAAGTGCTTTCTTAAAGGGAAAAGCACGCCATCTATTGGCTGTGTCTTACAGTAAAGGAACACTACTATTTGAATGTCCAGTGATTTTTTTAGTTCAGTACAGAAGCATATTTTAGGAGAATGAAAGCTTAATAGAATAAGGACTTATGTGATAAGACATTATGCCAATTTAGAATTCATAAGGATTATACTGAGGCATAATATGTTATTAAGGCCTTCCTTGGTTACAAGTTTATGTTTCTGTGAACTTTAATATGAAAAGAAGAGGAAGTGTGTAAATACTCTAAAGTGCATAAAGAAAAACTATAAAAGAGATTTGTCAGTAATCTGTTTACTTAAGGTATCTGTTTTGGATATCTGTAATATTTCTGTATTTTCATCTGAAAAAATGTGGAGACTATTGTGGAAGTGATTTTCAGTCATCTCTTTCTGTTTTAGGATGGGTTTCCATGTTCCACCATTCTGTTCTATTTCCCACCTGCATCTTCATGTTCTGGCACCAGTCAGTCAGCTTGGCTTCTTATCCAGTTTGGTTTATAGAGTCAATTCCTATTGGTTTATCACAGTAAGTGTTAATGCTATATCAATAGCTTACAAAAATACTTAAAATATCTGTTCTTTCTGTTGCAGTTTTTTTTTTTTTTTTTGACCAGGGCTGGGTTTGAACCCTCCACCTCTGGTATATGGGGCCGGCGCCCTACTCCTTTGAGCCACAGGCGGCACCCTTTGTTGCAGTTTTTCCTTTCTTGGCAGCAGCTCTTATAGATTTGATCATCTGTTCTAACATACTGCTTGCACATATCCAAAATAATAGTTTTTTTTTTTTTTTTTCTTGAGACAGTCTCACTTTGTTGCCCTCAGTAGAGGGCCATGATGTCATAGCTCCCAGCAACCTCAAACTCTTAGGCTCAAGTGATTCTCCTGCCTCAGTCTCCTGAGTAGCTGGGTCTACAGACTCCTGCCACAATACCCAGCTATTTTAAGAGGTGGGGGTCTCACTCTGGCTAAGGCTGGTCTTGAACCTGTGAGCTCAGGCAATCCACCCACCTCGGCCTTCCAGAGTACTAGTATTACAGGCATAAGCCACCATGCCTGGCCCTAAAATAATTTTGATTTGTGGCATTTTCCAGGTCATCCCATCAGTAGGAAGAAAAGCTATGACTAAAGCATCTCACTTTGTAAGCTGGGGATATGATATAGAAGAACCAGGGTGTTCAGAGTTGAAACTTTGGAGTCAGAGCTGGTTTCAAATTTTGGCTCCATTACTTACTTTGAAGGGTCCAGGTGAAAGTTACATTCCTTATGTGAGTTGATGAGATACTTTATGTGCAAAGCTTTTATGATGGTATCTTGCAAATAGTAAGTATTCAATAAATGTTATCTGATGCCTCTGTAAGGTCTGACAGTTAAGTTCATGGACTCATCCTAGAAAAAGTGCTGTGTACCTCATTGCTGAGTATCACTATCATCACCTTTGAAGTACTCCCCTTGGGAAGCTGTACACTTTTGGAATTCTTTTTTCTGGAATAGTTATCATGGCTGTTGTTGGATGGCACACAAAAACACTCAGAGAGACACTGCCACATACTGACACTAACACAGCTGTGAGACACTGATATATCAAGGTTATGGAACCTTACTGAATTGTTTGTGTAGTGCTGCCAACATACCCGCATGGTGGCAAGTTAGTGAACTTAATTGTCACACCACCTACACTGGTAGCTCTGAGGGTCCTAGAAAAAGAGTTCCAAAATTGCTTTGGAATTGCAAAGCAATTAGGTACTGGCATTTGTGCATAGCTTACCAAGGGAATATTTTGAAGGTGATCATAATGATATTCAGTCCTGAGATATGTAGCACTTTTGGGGGGATGATTTCTTGTACACATCCTCATAATCAGCATCATTATAGAACTTGATTGTTTATATTTTTGATAGTTTAAACACTTTAGAAAAAGGGCTGTAGTAGTGGCATCAACTGCCAGATCTGAAGATGAATCTTTGAGCCTAAAAAATTGTAGAAGTCTGTTTTGCTGAGGTAAAAGTAGATTAGAATTCAGCTGTTTATAAGCCTGTAGTCTGAAAGCTAAGCCTCAGTGATCAAGTGACTCTGGTTTCTCTAAGACTACTTGATGAGTAGTTTATTAGGCTGTTTTATGTGTCCATGAAGGTAAGGTGACCTATAGTTACTCTATCTGAATAATCATCAGGTAGTATTTATTATTAGTTAATATTCCTAGTCATAGTACATAAGAATTGAAAAAGTATCTGATTTCAAACATATTATCCTTCTCTCCCAAATTGTCCAGATGATTTTATTTAAATAATATACATTTAAGATATATATGTATACATATGTGTATGTATTTCAAATGTAAAATTTTCTAGGATTGCTGCTTTGGTTTCCTTAAAAAAGTTTGTATAATAGAGAAGAGACTTTTTTTCCTATTTGTATTTCTAATTTTCTATTAGATCTATACCTTTATGATAAAAATTAATGCACATACATTTTTGTAGTGTTTTTAACTGTATTTCTTACATGAAAGACTTTTTAGTTATAAAACATCAATGTACAAAATGATGACATCCATTGATAGGTCAACCTGGGAATCTGAACTCTTTTTAAATCTGAGACTTTGTCAGTATATGAGACTTTGAAAAAAATAGATATTGAAGTTTATTCTAACTCTTATATAATGTTCTAGATTATATAGGATAATTGAGATAAAAACTCTAAATGATCAAACTCAAATACTTTAGTTTACTTTTTTCTTTAAATGAGCACATTTAGCATAGCAAAGTTGAGTGGAAAGTACAGAGTTCCCGTGTACCCCCTCTGCACTAGTACATCCTGCACCACAGTAGTACATTTGTTATAACCACTGAACCTACACTGATACATTGTTATCACCCATGGTCCATAGTTTTCCCTAGGATTCCCTCTTGTACATTCTTGGGCTTCCACAAATGTATAACTATGTGTATCCACCAATATGGTATTGTACAGAGTGGTTTCACTGGCCTGAACATCTTCTGTGCTATGTCTATGCATCCTTCCTCCTACTCTAACTCCTCGTAACCACTGATCTTTTATGTCTCCATAATTTTGCCTTTCCAGAGTGCTATATATTTGGAATCATACAGTATGCAGCCTTTTCCGATTGGCTTCTTTCACTTAGTAATTAATATGCATTGAAGATTCCTCCATATCTACTTTACTTTTTGAATCTTTAGTATTGTTATTTATTTTCATTATCTTATTGAAACTTTTAAATGGATTTTCAACGTAGATAACAATCAGCCTATTCATATACAATGTAGACCGCCTTTATTGTAATTTATAAAACTGTTACACAGATTTTTGTAAGGTATTTTTAAGAACAAAGTATGTGGTACTTAGCTTTTCTGATGTGGCGTATTATAATAGGGACGGCAGCAGAATTATTTGATAAAGACTATGATATATAGAATTTTAAAAGTGTGTGCTTTTTAAATTACAGGCTGAACATCTGATTGAAAAACTAAGAAAATGAAAATGTCAACAGTGGAAGATTTCCCTAATCTTGTTTCAATATTAACTAATATTTTGATCCTTTTGATGTCTAATTGCAGTTTTAAGGTTTGTTTGGCTTTATGAGAAGCTATTATTGAGTAGTTTTAAATTTTTTCTGATTATATATTTCCTGATAATCTATGATATAGTTATATGAATACTTGTCACTGACTTCTAGGGTTTAATGGTTACCTGTCTAAAGATTTTGTATGTATGATGCTATGGAAAAATCCCATTTAAAACAAATTCTGTTTATCAAGAAGAGTTCTGCATTTTTTAAAAAGTCAAATTATTTTAATTCCTCAGTAGTCAATTATAGTAGCATTTACTTATAAATTTATAAGTAAATTAATTTAAGTAATTTAATTTCTTATAAATTCAATTACTTACAAATAAACTTACAAGTAAATTAAGTAATTTAATTCCTTATGAAGTCAATTATAATAGCATATACTATAACATCTATAGGAAGTACGTTATTGGTACCTTTATTACAGTGAAAGAGAGAAAGAACTTAGCTATTTCTTGACAGTTCTACATATTTACACATAAATTTTCAAAAGAATACCATATTACTCAGTGATCGCTGATCTCTGAAAAGAATACTTTGTATTGATATGTCACTTTTCATCAAATTTTAGGTACTGGTTTTTACTTATTGAAACCTTATATCTTTTTTTAATAAATTGGCTCTGAAAGCTGTATAATATATATAACATAATGTCTAACACTGAGTTTACAGTAACTATCAAATATGCTATCAGAAGTCACTAATTTTACCTGTAATAACATAAAAGGAAAAGAAACCAAGTGATTCACAGAAACTGCTTTATGGCTTTTTTTTTTTTTTTTTTAACCAAAAGGAAATTAGAATAAAAAGTGATTAAACTTAGCTTTTTTTACAATCATGAAAAAGTCTTGTTTGAAAGTGAAGATAGATGCAGGTTTAGATGAGAAAATTATTTTAATATCACAATGTTAACACTGATATTTCAACATCTGGGATCAATAGTGTATCATTTGTTCATTAATTTATTCATTTAGCAAACATTTATTGAGCACTGAATGTATACTGGACACTGAAGGATCAAGAAATAAAGAATGGGAATGAAAGAAATGCAAATGGAAAGTCTGCCTACAATTGCTAATACAGGGGTCAGATAAAATCAGCTATTAGAATTTAGTGTGTTAGGTGCCATAATGCTACAGAAGAGAATGTGGAAGGGAAACCTTCTGAGAGCAAGTGGTAATGGAACTGAGTATTCAAAACGGAATGTTAGGTGAGTAGACAGTGACAGTTTAGGCTAAGAAACTCTTATGTACTTTCCTTGAGTTCTACTTAGCCTATTATTTACAGTACAATTGATGTAAATGTCCAAATTTCATCTCATTCACTGAAAGTGAAGAGAAGCATTTGGAAGTATGAGTTATGGGCTTTCAAGCTATGATGCCACAGCACTTTATGGGTGGCCACGAAGTGAGACTCTGTCTCAAAAAATAAAAAGTAAATAAACAAATAAATGAGTTATGGGTTTTCAAAATTAGGTTTGAAGGTTCTCCAGTATTGCTTTGTGATATAGCTCATTGAGCACTTACATAGATTAAAAACTATTAAGTTTCTATGAATCAGAAATATGATTAACCTCAGAGAAGGAATTTTTAACAGATGCAACCATCGGATGTTTTACTATGTGAACTTACAGTGACAGAAGTGACAACATTTTAAAAATAACATGTAAAGTATTTAAGGAATTCTTAAATCCTTTAAAGTGTTACCATTACAAATTAAAATATGATTGGAGACTATAACGATGGGCAACTTTGGAATCCTAAATAAAAAATATAACATAGGTGTCAGCTGGATCTTTCTGTCCTACTGTCCTTCATGGTGGTATCCCCGAGCGAGCAATATCACTCTAAGTATGATACCTTTTTGAGTTTTCAGAAGAATTTACCCACACTTGGCATTTCAAGCATTTAATAACTAAACATTTACATGGCTATGGAAAAGTATTGTATAGCTCCTGCCATCTTGCTGACTCTGTATTTTCCTCTACTTTTTGCCTTGCCTTTGGAACACATTTATCTTATTTTCTCATTAGACATGTTTTAATTTTCTCTGAAGCCTTAATTCTAGCCTGCATGCATGGTCCACAGGAAATGACCTAACTTAAGTAGGCTTATTTCAGATGTTTTGTCAGCTAAAGAGATTCTCTTAACATTAATTCTCAACCCAGCTGGCAATAGAGAAATATTTTTGTATTACATGTTCCTCAGAGAAAAATATTTGCAGCACTTTGAAAATTTATTACAAAATTCTCTCCCTAAAAGTGGATAAGAAGACAACAAAACATGCTATTTATCTGTGTTACCTGGGGCTTTTGGGATTTGAAGCCTATTCATCCATCCCCCTTTCCCCCCAGGAGGTTATTCTTAAACCTTAGTGTGCTTCAGAACCACTCAGTGGACGTCTTTAAAACCAACTGCTAGACCTATCCCCATAATGTATGATTCAGGGAGTGTGGGTGTCAGGGAGGATTTTGTATTTCTAAACATTTTCTAGGTGATACTGGTGCTGCTTCTCCTAGGACCACACTTTGATAACTCCTGCTATAGTAGTTCTAAACTTTGCTCACTAAAATTAACAACAGGGGAGCTTTTAAAAATCTTTGTCAGGACACACCTCAGACAAATTAAATTTTAGTCTCCGAGGATAGATTCCATGCCTCAGTATTTTAATAAACTCCTCTGGTAATTCCAATGTGCAGCTAACTTTGATAATCTGTGCAGAGCCCCGAACCTGCAAAGCTGAAGCCTGGAGCAGAGTGGATAATATCCAGGTCTTGCTTGACCTTGTATTTGGAGCAGAGTAAAAGAAAAATGAAAGCTTTTTAGTTATCTTGCAATCTTAATCTCATTGTAGATAAATAGAGGCAATTTTAGCAGGTCCTAAGTTAGAATCCTTTCAGAAAACTTTCTATTTCAGCCACTTGCTGAAATAAGAAGAGAATTCTCTAGTTTAGTTCAGTCAAGCAGCCATATCACGTTTGCCTGGAAATGTTTGGCACTGGATTTTTTAAATCATGGCAGCATTGGAGTTTGAGGATGACTAGGAGAGAATGCTGAATCTCTAGCTCATTTTCTTTCACATTTTTTTCTGTGCACAGAACTTTATTCACAGATACCAAATTAGAGGATATAGTTTGCCCCAGGTTTGTTGGGGGCAGGTAGAAAGAATGGGATCTACTTTTCTTCACTTCTGGAGATCTTGCTTGTTGGACATTTGACTGGAGGAGCTTAAATCATACTTAAATCAACTCCAGCTACTTAAGTCTGAATTCATATCCCTAATTATTTCCTACTAGCCTCAACACTTAAGTGGCATGTTATTAACCAAAGCTCTAAATTCCTCTTTAATTCCTGGTCCTTACTTCCCGGGAATGGTTTTCTAGTAGTAGGCAGCTTTTACCAGATTTGAAGAGTTGTAAAGAAAGCTGGAAGTATATTGCTGGTGGGACGGTCACTGGGAACTATGATGTTTTATGGTAGCCTGCTCCTGAAAACAATGCTGCCCCTCGCACCAGCGGCTCCTCCTCAGAGCCCACAGCCTGACAGGTGAGAAGCGCCTCTCAACTGCGGGCGGGGCTCGGACTCTGGGCGCGAGGAACGACGCAACAGCCCTGGCCTCGCCGAGCTTCCGTTTCCGGTTTTCAGGCTCCGCCTCAAGGAGGGGCTGGGGCCTGGACACAGCGCGCAGGCGCTCGCGGGCAGCTGCAATGGCGCTGCCGTGCACCTTGAACAGGTATCTGCTGCTCATGGCGCAGGAACACCTGGAATTCCGCCTGCCGGTGAGCCCGTAGTTTCCTCCGCAGCGTCGGACAGAAGAGGGCATCGGAGTGGAGTTAGTGTGGGGGTGGGGGTGACCTGCACAGCCCGAGGATGCTGGGATTCGGGGAACTGTGTTGGTCGGGGCGGATCACGCGTCTCCAAACCAATCCTTTGGCCCGCTGGGCGGGGCGAACTTGGCAGAGGATGTGTGAGAGAAGTCTGGCTAAGCCTTTTCATTCATTTCTATGTCTGTTTGCCAAATACCAGAATTGGGCAGGTGAATATGACCGGTCACCTCACCCCTGGTGCTTTTCCTCTAGCAGAGGATAGAAACATCTGACAAAAATAGAATGTTGTAAATGTCATATTATGCTAGTCAAACTCAGTGGAGGGGGTTGGTAGTAGGAATTAGATGATAGAGAACTTGGAAAGTGTTTTATTTATTCATTTAAGAAACATTTTCAGTGCGCATGTAATCGAATGTGCAGATTCTGGGGATGTAAGGATGATAAAAACAGCCTCTTCCTCCAAGTAGTTTACTGTTTATACTAAACAGCCTAGCAGACACATAACGTAGAATTATAAAATAAAGGTGATAAATGCAATGAGAGAGAGATGCAGAATAAGGAGTGTGAGGCCACAGAAATTAGGAGGGCAACATTTTAGGGAGGAAGAATAAATCAATAATGTTGAACGCAGTTTTTTTTTTTAATTTTTGGTTGTTAGAAAAGATTGAAAAAATGTTCACTGATACTCTCTATTAGAGGGTAATTAGTTGGTGATTTTGCTAGGGCTGTTGCGGAGAGTTTTGGTGGGAAATAAGAGAACATACAGAAGGGGAATCTTTAGTTGGCCCAGGGAGGGAGATATGTAAATTAGAATTCCAGACTATTCATTATTAATTAATCACCAACTGTGTGATTGAGAGTGGTTAAGAAGAGACCAAGAGAGGTAGATAGGGGCTAGAAAATGCAAAGCCTTGGATACTTTCGAGCTTGGAAGAGGAATTTATTGACTGATTTTAAGTAGAGAAACCACAAAATCTATTTTTTAAAATATCATTTTGACAGCAATATGGAGGATGAATTTGAGAGGAATAAGACTGGCATCAGGGACTAGTTGAGAGTTTGTTAGATTAAGCAGGCCTGACCTAGGGCAGGGGGTAAAAGGATAGCATAAATGGAGAAAATACTTAAGTGATAAAATCACTGGGTCTGGATTGGTTAAATGTTGGGGGAAGAGGGACCAGTGAAGGATGACTCCTTGGGTGCATATAGGAGTGTCTCCATTTACAATATGTGACACAGGCAGAAGTATGATTTAAATTTTGTGTATACTGAATTCGATGTGCATGTGTGACATCAAATGTAGATGACCAGTAGGCCGTGGATATATGAATATGCACAGAGTGGTCTGGACTGGCAGTCAATATTTAGGAGTCTTCTGCGTATGGAAACAAAGAGGATGAAATTATTCAAAGTATAGTGTTAAAAGAATGATGGGCTAAGTACAGGTGCTTGAAAATAGAAGTATTAAGGGTCCTAAAAGGGAGGCCCTGAAGAAGATAAGCAAGTGTAAAAATAAGAGGGATGTGAGGCCACAGAAATTAGGAGGGCAAAGTTTTAAGAAGCAGGGATAAGTTGATAATGTTGAATGCTGTTGGTTTATTAGTTAGAAAAGAATGAAAAAAATGTTCATTGATACTCTATTAGAAGGTATTTAATTGGTGATTTTGCTAGTCTGTTGTGTAGGGTTTTAGTGGGAGAAGCCAGAGTGCTTGGTTTAGTAGTCAGTGGAAAATAAGCAAGGAGAGATAAAGTGGACTGTTCTTAATTAGAGCACAAGAAGGAAAGTAAGAGGTTGGTTAACAGTTGGAGGGGGACTTACGTTCTAGGGTGGACTCCTTCCATGAAGACATTGAGCTTGAGTGTGTTTGTAAACTGAGGAGATGAGAAGAATGGATATAAGGGCACAATAGGAGGTGTTCCTCTTTCAGTAGAAGGGGAGATTGGTCAAAGGAGAGTTAAGATGGGTATGAGGTAGTTGCCCAAGGGCCTGTTTTCTGGGTAATGGATGAGTTGAGGTTATTTCTTGAGAGTTGATGGGCCAGCAGTTGAATGGAGCAATTGAGAAAAATAGTAAAATTTGAAATAGTCATTGAGAGCAAAGGAGTTGTCAAGGTCAAGTAAAAACACTGAGTAGAGAAGAATACAGGTATCAGAGCAAAGCTGAAAATTCATTGAAAGTGAAGATCACATATTTTTAATTGTAATTTTCTTCAGTGTTGTTCAACTCATTGTCCCTAGAAGTATGGAAGAAGTTTGTAATATTGATTCAGTATTAATGTTTTGAGGTTCATGGAGGAGGTTTGGATTTTGTTTTAGATTTAACGGGGAGCCACTAACTTTTTTTAAGCCAAGAAATGACGAGACCATTTGTGTTTTAGAGAGATAATTCTAGAGTACTAGAGAAAAGATACTACTTACAGGATATTAGAGTGGGACTTGGTATAAGCCAAGGAGGGTGAGTGCGCTAAAGGCAGGCAGTGCAGGGAGGATGGAGTGTTAGGCTGTGCTCTCCAGAGTAATATTCCTAGGACTTGCTGATTTTACCTATTTCTTGCCACTTAAATTCTTCTTACTGTATTCCCCTAGTGCCAGTTTAATCTTCCAGAAGCTCATTTCTGTTTTATGTCCTCATCATTCCAAGGATAACTCCTTCGTCTGGCATTCAAGTCCCACCACTGCATGGTTCTCTTCTCTCATTTTCCCCATGTCCTTAGTGCTGTCAAAACTGATTCCTCATTTTTCTGTGAGAGATTCCCTTCTCCTGTTCTGATCTTTACTTCCTGTGCTTCCTATAGTCTGCTTTGAGTCTTTCCTCTTCCATTATCTAATCTATTGACTAATTAAAATTCATGTAGATTTATCTGTGTTTTTATTTTAGGCTTATTTTTTTTTACATGATTTATTTGTCTTTTTTCCCCTTCAATATAGAAAGCATAGCTAAAGTATGTAGCTGATCAAAGAGGTCTTGTTTGTTTCTATTATTTATTGTTTCTTTTGATTCTTTTTCATATGTGTGCTGGGTTACTTTTCTTGTTTGTCTTACTTTTTTTTTTTTTTTTTGAGACAGAGTCTCACTATGTCACCCTCTGTAGAGTGCAGTGACATCACAGCTCACAGCAATCTCAAACTGTTGGGTTTAAGTGATTCTCTTGCCTCAGCCTCCCAAATAGCTGGGACTACAGGCACCTGCCACAACGCCTGGCTATTTTTTGTTGCAGTTGTCATTGTTGTTTAGCTGGCCTGGGCGAGGTTTGAACCCTCCACCCTTGGTGTACGTGGCTGGTGCTGTGCTCGGGCACCGAGCCTTGTTTGTTTTACTTAAATTATTTTATTAAGGGAGATAAGTTACTCAGATGTTAACTGGTTATAAACAAAGGCAAGAGACATGGTAGAAGTCATGTTTGTTGGTAGACAGACAGTAACTAAAGGCTCTGCCCAACAAATACTCAGAATCCAGAGTTTTCATATTTTTCCAAGGTTCAATTTCTCATGGGTCACTTTGCATTCAAATAATCCCGGAGACCAAATAAGATAGGATTCTTTCTTGTCTCAGCCAAGGCATCCAGTGGAAATATAATTTATTTTTCAGGTTCCCCTGAGGATTAAAAAGTCTCTTATACATCCCTCACCATGTTCCCTGCTCTTGGTCCTCTTCTCAGTGTCCTCTTTCTTCAAGCGTTTTCTCATCTTCCCATCAAGAAGATCATTGCAATGACCAAAAAATTTCAGAATGTTGTGATTTTTGTGACATTCCTTAAGCAAGTTAATCAAAGTGTTGCATTCTTCAGTGTGAAAGTGTGGAGATAAGTTAGGATGCCTCTTTAGGAGAAGGTGATGGATCACAGCAGTGCAGTGTGACTCGTGGCCACCCGGGAGACTCCCCCACCGATGGCCTGTGGCTTGTGAAGCGGGAACTCAGTCTGGGTTGTTTTTTAAATATGTGCCATGTGCTATATTTGAACATTTATTTGAAGAAATAATTTTGGGCCTAGGATGATATACATCCTCTTGAAGAGGATGGTGGAACACACAGGAGCATGAGTAATCACTTTAATTTGTTTTCAGGCATTAAATTCTGTTTGTGTTCTGATTCCCACGTACTATCAAGGTCTGTGCTTTTGGGGATCCTAATCTTTGGGTAGTTAACAAGTCTCCTCTCTTCCCCATGTGTGGCTCTGTACTTTTTTTTTGTGTGTGTGTGTCTTTTACTCCATTAGGTTGGTCAGAAGCGCTGTTGACTCTCATACCTGCTTTTGGTGTTAGTAAAGGTCTCAGGAAAAATGTGGCTCCACCTTGTAATTTCTGTCCTGTCCTGGATCATTGTGTGGTAATTCTTGATATCTCTCCATGCCTTACAGTAAAGGTCCGGCTTTCCATCTCTTCCTAGCAGGAGGCTTAATCTGAGTTACCTAGTGTGCATCCCTGAAAGTGGAAGTCCTCTGTCATTATTTGGATTCTTCCTGTTTGAAACATCCCTTCTAAACCTGAAGTAATCATTTCCTCTCTTGTACTCTAATACCTTTTTGCTTTTGCTTCTTTGAGAGCATGTATGATTTTCCACCTCATATTTCAGTTGTGAGGTTGAATATTTTAATTTCCTAGACTTGCTCCCCAGGATAAATGTGTTTATTTTCATGTAGCTCAGTGACTTGCATGTATTAGTTGCTTAATATGTTAAGTGAAATAGGGTCCCATCTGGAGAAGGCAATGAAAATGATGGTCTGTGCTTTTGGGGTGGGGCATGGTGGCTCATACCTGTAATCCTAGCACTCTGGAAAGCTGAGATGGGTGGATTGCTTGAGCTCAAGGGTTCAAGACCAGCTTGAGTAATTGTGAGACCCTTCCCCCCACTCCACCACCCCCCATCTCCACTAAAATAATAGAAAAAGAATTAAAATTTTGAAATAAAAAAATACATACTTTTGGGCAGTAGAACCAGTAGTCAGGAAATCTGTAATGGGAGGCTGCCTTTATGAATTAAAATGGGAGATTAGGGAGAAATGTGTGGTCCAGTTTTATCTATAATAGAGTTAATTAGGTTCAATTTTAGTTGGCAGCTGTCTTATTATACTAAAAATAAACTTGGATTTCACACATTTGAATTTTATTGCTGTTCTGAAGCAACCTGTATGGATGAAAGAGCGGCTGAAATAACTGAAAAACTCATGTGAATTAATGCATTACATGTGCCCCAGATCATTCCACATTTTTATATCCAGTGTTCAATATAAATTCTCTTCTGTTCCTAGTGTAGAAAAATTTTCAACTGGAAAGCGAATTTTCCATGTAATTATTGAAAATCTTGTGTTTTGCTTTGTCAAGTAGGTTGATGGAGTAGTTTAAACATGTTTTGCTTTTCAATTTGAATCTTGGATTATCATGTTTATTCTCAATTGTAAGTGGTTGCTTAAGTTTGGGTAGTAGAACTAATGCTGTGCCATACAACTTCAGATCATCTATCCCTTCCCCCCTCAACTCTTAGGATCTTTATATTTTAAGCTGTTGTTGATTTTTAATTGTATTTCAGGTGCAGCAAAGTGGTATTTTAGCTTGGTTATACTCCAGTGTTTTAAACGTAAGGCTGATTTTACAACTTGCTATAATATAAAATGATCATGGAGTCGGAAACTTCCTGGTCTGGGTACATGTTTTGCTTTTTAATAGCTGTGGCTCATGGTGGGCTTGGTTTTAAAGGCTCCTTCTGGTTAGGAGAATAGGGGCTTGTCAGCAGCCTGCGTGCGGACACTCACCTCTCATTAGGTTACTTCTCCATAAGACCTGCGCAGAGTAGAATTTTATTTGCTTTATGTTATTTAAGGAGATAAGTTGTTAACAGCATGAATGATAAAATTTGTATAGTCATTTTGTATTTATCAGTATAAAGTGGTGGCTTCGGAGAATATGGATACTATCTGAATAGATTTTAATTTTCCATGATGCTTTAAAAGTATTTATTGGGTTAATTCACTTTCTAGTTCTGTAACTTTGTCCAGAAAGAAGATTACATTAACATATTTGTTAAATCCATTATGATGCACCCTATTTATTTGTTTACTTCCAAACATCCTCAAATTACCCGTCTAGCTATTTATTTCTTTTTTATTGATCAGTTGTCAGATTTACTAATCTGTTGTTTCTATAGTCTGTTTTTTCTATTTTCAAAATCAGGACTTTTATGATCAGGTCTTTGGCATCTTTCCTATTGTCTCAAATTTCTCAAAGTTTTAAATGGTTATGGTTATGACTATTAAATTTTTTCAGAATCCTGAATTATAATTGATATTGAAACTTAAATGCCTTTTCAAGTAGATCATCAGCCCACTTTTTTGATTTTGTGAGTCATATTATACCTGTCTGTCTTAGTAGACTTTGAACTCTCTGTATTAAAATGTACTCTTTCTATAATATTTTCAATATAGGAAATAAAGTCTTTGCTTTCACTTTTTGGAGGACAGTTCACTAGCAGTCAGGAAACTTATGGAAAGGTAAGTTCAATTTTCATTAGACTGTATGTAATATGCTTATAATAGAACCTTGGATTTGAAGAGAACTGCTTATTGTAAATTCATACTTGTGTGCTTAGTGAGATTTGTTTCTAGAGGCAATGGAGTCAAAGGGATATTTTGGGAAAAATTGTGGCTTTGGAAAATAATCTGGATTCTTAGCATTCATTTATTTTATTTAGTTTTTAATTTTTAATTGAACAGTTGTACCATAATTTACATCTCTTCTTCCATTGAAATAATGGCTGTCTTCTGTTGATGTGTATTTAGAATTAGAATTTAGAATTTGGCTGAATTTTGGGCTTGTATTGGAAAACATTTTAAAATTTGAAATTGTTCATTGTGTAAGACTGAACATATGAGGTTTGCATTTTGTATTTGTAGTTTGTCAGTATACTTTGGAAAATAGAGAAAGAAAAAGTCATTCACAGTCCTTCCTCCTAGACATGGCTTAATAATTTGTGGATTCTGCCTTTCAGTCTTTTTTTTTTTCCTTTGGTGTACTTTTATTGCTGTTGGAATGCTACTTACTGTGGATGTAAGAATACTCAGTCTGACTCTAACCAGAATAAAAATTGCTTCAATAGTACAAAGTCAAATTAGGATAATATAGTACAATGTGAGAGCGCTTTTATAAATGACCCTATAAATGAACATGTCAGCAAATTCAATTTAAATTTAGTGTAGTTTAACAAAAAATACTCCAAATTTAAGTTTAGTTATACTATATTATTCTAATCAAGTATTCTTACATGAAAGTAGCAAATAGGAATTTCTCCTTTTTGATATCTTTTGAATAAAAGCATATGAGGCCATGTAGCCACTTATAAAATTAAGTTGTATATTGTTATTTCTTTCAGTCACCATTTTGGATTCTTAGCATTCCCTCTGAAGAAATTGCAAGAAACTTAATGAAACGGACAGTGTGTGCCAAGTAAGAGAAACTTATATTTTCCCATGAATGAACATGTACTTTTTGCTATATTGGCAGTAGATAGAAAGGGAGGAATTTGGTTTCTCCTTAGGTTGCAGTTACAGCACTTGCCACAGGGTGGTGGTGGTGGAACAGGAGAGTTACCTGCTGAAACAGTAAGCAATCTCAGTGGAGGAAAAGTAGAAACGCTTCTTTTAGAATAATTTTTTTAAACTTCTATATTAAGCAGCAGTTTAGTATGAATGTAAATGCTATGTTTTTACATAGACTAGATGCCACATTTAATATAACCAAAGTATTGAAAAGGCCTTGCTTATGGTTGGTTTTTATTTGAATGAGCAGACTAGTGAAGTGTAACGTGACAAAAGGTGGGTACTGACTTGAAATGTTTTTTACTATTTCATTTATTAGAGAAAGAAATTCTTATTATCACATCTTGGTACAAATTAATGCAGTGATGTTTATCATTTACCTTGAATATTTCTGGATCTTATTGACATCTGCTCTTTTTTTCCTTTTCTTTCATTTTTTTCCTATAGTTGGAAAATTTTCTGTCATCAGATCTGAAAATTGAACTGTAGTATTTTTGACTAGCATCTTAAAAATTGAACAGCTAGTGTCATCTTTGAGCTGCTTTGCAGATTCTTTTCCTTGGAAATTATATTTGATAAAGTAATGCCAATAAAAATCTACACAGATCTACTTTTATTAACATGGTTAACAATGCTTTATGTTGTCATACATGACTGCTATTATTGTTGAATTGGATATAATCCCGTATTTAGTTAACTTTATCCTGTTGAGAACTGCCTGACCTCTAAATATATAGTCTTTTAAACTGAAGCTTATTGATGGGTCTTATTAAATAAAAATGAATAGAAAATAGAAACATAACTAAAAACACACTTTGAATAATTACTGTTATAGATTAGCATATTAAAAATTCATGGCTATAAGAGGTGTCTGAATTCTAAAGGTACAGCTTATTAGATTAAAGTTAGCCAAATAAGTACTAAGAATTTGCATACTTCTTACAAAGTGCATATCTTCTGATGCATATATTTGATTAATAGTATAATTAATAGTTGTGTAATACTTACAAAAATTTCCTTGGTTGTTATTTATTCTCTGTATATTTGTGTAGATATACTTTCAGTGATAGCTAAGTAAGAGTATTATTACTGTAAAGGTCCCTATAAATTCAGTAGATAAAAAGGAGGAATTTGTTTTCAAAGGATAAAATTCAGAATCTAATTGTAACTTTGATTGTACTAAAAGGAGAATAGACTTTTTTTAGAAATGAATTTAAATTCAAAATTTTCTTTGGTAGTTCAGGGATTGAAAGTCAATTGTAATTATTTTTAATAGGAAATATTTAGAGCATAACAAAAAGGGTGAGAAATGTAGCAAGTACCTGGGTACCTTGTATCTTGTTAGCTCTTAATATTTTGAGTAATTTAGTTACTAAGTGTTACTAAATGATAGCTAAATGTTAACAGTAACATATTAGTCTGATTATTGTTCTTTTTGTATAATGGAGGAGATAGGGAAACATAGATTTTTTTCTGCAGCTTTTTACCCATTTCCATAAAATAACAAAGTGATTTTATGACATCATTTGTTACACTATAAAAATAGAGCCTGTAATCCTAGTACTCTGGGAGGCCAACATGGGTGGATTGCTGGAGGTCAGGAGTTTGAGACCAGCCTGAGCAAGTGCTAGACCCCATTTCTAAAAATAGCCGTGTTATGGCAGGCACCTGTGTTACTGGGGAGGCTGACACAAGAGAATCACTTGAGCCCAGGAGTTGGAGGTGCTGTGAGCTATGCTGCCATGCTACTCTACTGAGGGCAATGTAGTGAGACTCTCAAACAAAAACAAAAACAAAACAATGAAAACTTGAAAAACTCATGACTTACATTGAATTTCCTTTTTTTTCTGTGTAAAGTTCACCTTCTGTGTGTAGTTTGGATTTAAGTTATCTTTGTTTTCAGGATGTAGGTTTTTCATTTATAGTTTAGAAAAAATAGGTAATAATAGTTTTAATGGAATGGGCATAAATAATTAGTAAAGTAACTGTTAATGTATTAATTACTATGTGAACTGAGTTCTTTACTGAGGTTAGTACCAATCATTTATTTCCTAGGTCTATTTTTGAACTATGGGGTCATGGAAAATCTCCTGAAGAGCTGTACAGTTCTCTTAAAAATTACCCTGTGGAGAAGATGGTGCGTAGTGAAATGTGGTTTTGTATAGGCATATATGCAGATTCTATAGAATTACTAAACTTAAAAATATATATTTGTTTTTATTTTAGGTTCCATTTCTACATTCAGACTCTACGTATAAAATAAAGATTCACACATTTAATAAAACACTGACACAAGAAGAAAAAGTCAAGCGAATAGATGTAAGTGAATTTGGCAAAAACAAAAAACCTATAGGATTAATGTCCTAATGTAGTCTAGCCATTGTTGATATATAAGAATACCTAATGTTGAGTGGCATCTGTGGCTCAGTGGGTAGAGCACCAGCCCCATATACTGAGGGTGGTGGGTTTAAACCTGGCCGGGGCCAAACTGCAACAAAAAAATAGCCAGGCATTCTGGCAGGTGCCAGCTACTTGGGAGGCTGAGGCAAGAGAATCGCCTAAGCCTAGGAGTTGGAGGTTGCTGTGAGCTGTGACGCCACAGCACTGTACCAAGGGTGATAAAAAAAAATAAGAATACCTAATGTCTTTAAAGTGCTCATTGTTTACCACATCTTGTTCGGAGTGTTTTCATGTTTTATTTTATTTTATGCTGATACTAAACTTACAGGATAGGTATTATTAGATAAGCTGTATTCTTCGTAAATTTTTGTAGGACATTAGAATTACTTTTATTTTTTAAGGCACTTGAATTTCTGCCATTTGAAGGAAAAGTGAATTTAAAGAAGCCACAACATATATTCACTATTTTGGAGGATTATGGTTTGGACCCAAACTGCATCCCTGAGAATCCACTTAATATTTATTTTGGTAGATGGGTAAGCAAGTATTTTTTTTTTACCTATTTCAGTTTGTTTCTATAAAAGCCAAATGTCTTTATATTTGATTTATATATTACTTTAAATATACTGATTACTTTAAATCAGCTGAAAAGTTAGAACCACTATATGGATTAAAATCAGAGTATATGATTATGCTTTTTTTTTTTTTTTTTTTTTCTTTTTCCCCACAGCATCCTATGACATAAAAGAGACTTGTTCCATATGGGGCTTAGGGAGGAAGTGACGTACCTGGAAGTGTTAAAATAAGACTTTTCAAATGTCTGGACTGCTTTTTCCATGAATCAGAGATAAGACAAAATGCTGTGATAGTTAAGAGATCTCCTTTGTGAAGAACTCCAGTCTAGATCTTCTATTCTGAACAGAAATATAATTATTGTAAAGTAGTTCTGCCCGTTTCCCTAAGGCTGTGAGTCAATGGAAGCTATGATTTGTGTTAATTTAGAGGAAAAACAAAGGGGCAAATCTTACTATTTACCCCCTGCAATAATTGCATTCAAATTCAATTCAAATTTGGTTTAAAAAATACAAAGTAAATGGAAAGACCTTAAGAAATGAAAGGTTTTGTCTGTAATGACCACAATCATATTATTTTCAAGGAACAAGTTTAGAGCAATAGAGGTAGAAAGAAGTTTTTGTCAACAAGATACTATGATTTTATTGTGAATGATTATCTTAAATTTGTTTTGTATGGTTATACTAACTTGATAAATATCTCTGATCTAGATTGCAGATGGACAGAGAGAGCTTATTGAATCATACAGTGTCAAAAAGAGACACTTTATTGGAAATACAAGCATGGATGCTGGATTATCATTCATCATGGCTAATCATGGAAAAGTAAAAGCAAATGATGTTGTGTTTGATCCATTTGTTGGAACAGGTATTTTTATTTAGCTGTCAAGCTACTATGGAGATGTTGCTTTTAGATTAGTGAAGGCCATAGTAATATTTAGGTTAAAAGATTAAATGTACAGAATAATCTTTTAATTATCATTGGATAGTAGCTAAGAGGCAACAATTTGCTTGTGTAATAGTATTTGAACACTTTCACCACTTAAGATTTTGTGCAGATAGAAGTTGTGGGTCTTATTCTAAGTAAACCACTAGAGGGGAGCGTACATCTAATTTTTTATTTTATTTTTTTTGTAGAAAAACTTACAATGTCATACATTGTAGAAATGTTATAAAGCTGTATAGTTTATATAAATAGGAAATCTTGACTGAGGAGAGATACTCAAATGACAAGATAAAAAATTTATTCATCCTTTAAATTAATAACCATGTATTTGGGTACAAAATAGTTTACATGTTCTGTTTTTGATGTGGTTTGTGAAGGTGTATAGATAAGTACAGGAGTAGGAAAAGTGATGAGGTATCAGTGGTCTGCAGGCCACTAAAGCAGGTTTGTGTGCCCTTCATTGGGGTGCCCTTGTAATTAGTTAACTGTGGGAGTTCTGAATGCCAAACTTACTTCATCTGACTCTGAAGACTTTTTCCTCTTTCCACTCTTGCTTAATCTTGCCCATACCCAGGGAGTACTCACATTTACTCACATTAATAGATTTGTCTGACCAAACCTACAGTGGCTCCATTTGTGGCTAGAGCCTCTCTTGTAGCCATCTTTCCCTTTGAGTATTGATGAAGCACAGCTAACATTTGTTGATCAGTGAATGTGTCAGATATTGTGCTGTGTACTCTAATGTTACTATCTGATTTAGTTCTTATAACAACTAACATGGAGATACTTTTAAAATTTTTCTTGAGGAAATTATGGCACATGGAGAGGGTAAGTGACTTGGCCAAGGTTATACAGCATATATGTTTCATAGGAGTCAGACTCAAGCAGTACAATTCCAGAGCTCATGCTCTTTTTTTTTTTTTTTTTTTTTTGAGACAGAGTCTCAACCTGTCATCCTGGGTAGAGTGCTGTGGTGTCATAGCTCATAGCAACCTCCAACTTGGACTCAAGGAATCCTTTTGCTTCAGTTTTTCTATTTTTAGTAGAGACGGGGGTCTTGCTTTTGCTCAGGCTGGTCTTGAACTCAGCTCAAGCATTCTACCCTCCTCAGTCTCCCAGAGTGCTAGGATTACAGGTGTGAAGCACCATGCCTGGCCCAGAGTTCATGCTTTTAATGCTGTTAGGGAGCTGCCTCTCTCTACTTTAAGATTTGCCAGCCAACTATTAGGTCATACTCTAACTTGAGGAATGTGACCACATATGATTAGGAAGAAGTAGTACGGAGGTTGAGTTTTCTAACTGATAGAATGATCACTCATATTTGTTATTGTTGAATTCATCCATTTATGAGTCATTTTTCTCCCACTGTACTAGTACCTCCATATAGTCCATCCCCAACAAACTATCTCTTCTTTTCCTTCCCATCCTCATTATCCTAAATGTCTCCCACCCACGTTTTAAACTTCTTATTGGAAATAATACTAAACTTATAGAAAAGTTATAAGAATAAAAATAGAGCAAAGACCATCCAAGTATCTTTAACCCAGCCTAAGATATTATTAACATTTGGCATCATTTGCCTCATCATTTTTTTCTATTTATATACATAATATTTCATTTTTTATATCATTTGAAATTACATCCATTATATCCCTTTACCCTCAAATATACATTTCTTAAGGATATATTTTCTTTTGCAGTTTTTGGCTGGGGCTGGGTTTGAACCCGCCACTTCCGGCATATGGGGCTGGTGCCCTATTCCTTTGAGCCACAGGCACCGCTCCAGGATATATTTTCTTATATAAATATAATATAATTTTCAATGTTAATGTATTAATATACTTCTATAATATTCATATTCCAATTTGTTAATTGGCTACATGATGTTGTTGATAGCATCTTTTTCCTCTTTGGTATAGGATCAGGTATTATATTTTATTGCCAATGTTTCTTTGATCTCTTCAGTTTGGAACATAGCCAAAGACTTTTTTTTTAAATTAAATTTGTATGTTTGAAGAATGCTATCTCTCCTCCCTTATTTTTTATCTAGAATGTTCCTTATTTTTGATAGTTTGATGTTTCCTCATGATTCAATTTAGTTTATACATGCTGAGCTAGACTACTACATCGGTGATTTTGTATCATTCTCAAAGCTCTCTGCCCCCCCCCCCGTAATGTTAATTTTGATGAGCCAGTCAAGTAGTGTTTGATTTTTCCACTGTATGATTACTGTTTTTATCCCTTCAACTATTAAGCAATCTGTGGAGAGGAGCCATGTTAAAACTATGTTAATATTTTGCTCTTTACCCAAGTCCCCCCTTACCTTTGTCAGGTTGTCAGGTTTAGTATCCATTGATGATTCTTGGCTAAACCAGTCTTTGATGATTTCAAAGGGATAATCTTCCAAGCCCTAGCACTCCCTCTAGTTACCAGTAATATTCATTCTATTGTAAGCAAGAGCCCTTTCTTCTCTTCCACATATTCATTTATCTATTTATCGTTTATCTGAATTAGGGGTTCCCACTTTTTTCCCCCTGGTGGTCTATAATTCATTATATTCCTTAATTATTCTGTTGTTCAAATTGTCCTAGATTTGCCCAGTGAGAACCCTTTCACATTAAATCTGTACTGTGACATGTTTCTATCTTTTTTGTTTTGAGCATTTACTTATTGGATTCTCTTGTACCTGTTTAAACCCTGGAATTAGTCATTTCTCCCAGGAAACTTTCTTTTAGTGAGGAGATGGTATTAGAGATCAGTATCTGGGTTTTAAACCCTTTCACTAGGCAAGCTAGGAGATGTGTTTGTGTTTATACAAGGGCTGCCCAGAACCTATCCGGCCATATAGGCTTCTTTTTTTTGGATTACATGGCTGGATACATTCTGGACAGCCCTCGTGTATACAAAAATGTGTATAAGTGCATATATAAACACACATGCATGTATTCCTGCATACTGTGTGTGTGCACATGTAAGTGCATATAAATATTTTAGAAATTGTGAATTTGTACATATATTACAAATTCCAGTCTAACCATACAGGTTTCTTTTTGCCTACCCCATACCATATATACCTTCTTCTAGTAAGTACCCTGATTCTTATCAACATCAACACATTTACTCCTTTGCTTTTTCCTATTTTTTATATATATATATATATATAAAAAATAGTTTATATATATATAAAATAGTTTCAAATTGCTTTGTTCATGCTATTTAAAAAAATCCTGTTAAAAAGAGTTTAGGATGTATTTTCAGTTCTCTATTCTAAGGAAAAATAAAGTCAAATACTGTTCTTGCTTCTTTTTCCCCTTTATTTAAAATTTTTTTAGGTTTATTTGTTCCAGTTTGCCCTCAATTGTAGTTTCTTATTTGTTGTTTTTTGAGACAGGTCTTGCTCTGTTGTCTAGGCTAGAATGCAGTGGTGACATCATAGCTCCCAGTAACTTCCACTCCTGGGCTCAAGTGATCCTCCTGCCTCAGCCTCTTGAGTAGCTGAGACTGTAGGTGTGCACAATCTTGCCAGCTAATTTTTCTTTCTTTCTTTTCTTTTTTTTTTTTTTAAAACGTGGTCTCACTATGTTACTCGTGCAGGTGTTGAACTCCTAGCCTCAAATGATCCTCCTGCTTTGGCCTCCCAAAGGGCTAGGATTATAACATGAGCTACTGAACCTAACCAATTTTTAGGTTTTTATCTCCCAGTTCCCCATTCCTTATTGATTTGCTTTTGTTTTTAATATGTACTATGTATAAGATTAACTTGTTTTCAAAAGTTAGAACTACTCCAGAAGGTGAACTCAGAGGTGTCACTTTGTTTTTATATCTTCTATCCTTCCCCCCATCCCTAATAGGTGACCAACTTCATTGTTTTCTAGTTGATTCTTCCTATGTTTCTTTTTAACGGATAAGCATATACATATATACACACACACACTTTTTAAATTTTCATTTCTTATGCAAAATGTAGCATACTATATAGGCTGGTTTTAACTTTGCTTTTTTCCGTTAATGATACTTCCTGGAAATCACTTTCTGTAAGTTCATAGACATTATTCTTTGTAATTTTGCTCCATGGGTGTGGATATACATACAGTAATTTATTAAAACAATCTCCTATACTTGGACATTGGTAGTTTCCATTATTTTACCATTATAAATAATGCTTGCGATGATTCACTTTACGAGTATATGTGTATACCTTTGTGATGTGGGTGATATAGAAGTAGGATTCCTGGGTTAAAGGAATCATTACATATGTAGTTTTGTTACATATTGCCAAATTCCTCTTCATTATACTATTTAGGATCCTTGCCAGTAACTGAGAGTCCTTCTTTTCCCACAGTCTCACCAGCAGAATATATTGTCGAGCTTTTGAAGTTTTGCCAGTATGCTAGGTGAAAAATGGCATCTCAACATAGTGTTAATTTGTCTTTCTCTTGTTATGAGTGAAGTCTAACAAATTTGTATATTTTGAGGGGCATTTTTATTACCTTTTTTGAATTATGTCTTTAGCCCATTTTGCTATGGAACTTTTGGTCTTTTCACCCTCATTTTTAAAGGTCCTTTAAAGTAAGGGCCATCATCCTGCCCCCTTTTTTTACCTGTGATATATGTTGCACAAGTTTATTCCCAGCTTGTCATTTATCTTTTGACTTTGCTAGTAATTGCTTCTTGCCAGGCAAAAAAAAGTTTTCCTTACACCCAAGGAGATCGTCTATGTTTTCTTTTAGTACTTTTCTAGTTCTATTTTTTTTCTTCTAGATTTCTGGTCCATTTGCCGATTATTTTCTTTTTTCCTTTTTCTTTTTTTCTTTCTTTTATTTATTTATTTTTTTCTCCAAGATAACCTCTTGGTCTGTTACAAGCTAAGAATACAGTGGTATCCTCATAGCTAATTGCAACCTGAAATTCCTGGACTCAAGTAATTCTTCTGCCTCAGCCTCCCAAGTAGTGCCACCACACCTGGCTAATTTTGCTTTTGCTTAGACTTGTCTTGAACTCCTGGCCTTAAGCAATTTCCTGGTCTCAGCTTCCCCAAGTACTAGAATCACACTAGTACTAGTGTGAGCCACTCCACTGACTGAGAGTTATTTTCTTATAATGTGAAGAGTGGATCTGACTTACATTTTTCCAAATATTAAAGCCATTATTAATCCTTAATCTTGTTCTTCAAAAACTTTTTCTGTGAAATGAGAAGAATACAGATAAGTACAACATGATTAATATGCACTCACGTGCCTAGACTAGACCATAGAGTTTAAAAAGAGAGTTGTCAGTATAAGTGACATTCCTTTCCATTGAAGTAGATGAAGTTGGGTATACATAATACAGGAAATTCTAACTTCACAGAAGTCAGTGTGAATCTTTAGTGTGGTAACAGACAAGAAGACTGGTTTCAGTTTATTTTAGGGCAGCTCTTAACAGTGGTAGTATATTTTGATCATATGACTATTTATATATGAGAGGGGGATCTTTGCAGAGATGGTGCTAAACTACATTTTCATAATCTGTGGTTATAGTTTAAGCATACATTTAGGATATTAGTGAGTTTTTGATACTTTTGTTTTAAAACTAGTAATAGCCAAAAATTGTGAATAGACGCTTAAGGACAGTTTCACCTCTTCTCTCTTGGGCTTTTTGCCTCATTGATGGGTAGTACCTTCTGAAGGACTGGAGAAATACATGGCCCTGTACCCTCCTCGTTGGCCATAGTTTTTCACCAAGTATTTGGTATTTTTGTTTCTTTCAGTTTCCCTTTTTAGTATTTAAAGAAAAAAGTTCAAGCGCATCTAATCCCTTTTCCATTTTAAAGGTCCTGAGCTGAAATTTATGTAATTTCTCAAGTATATTATTCACTGACTACTGATGTCTTGTGAGTAGGGTAAGAAGCTTCTGGAAAATTGAAATGAATATTTCTTGCCTGAATACTTTCCTTTTTCTTTTAGAGAGTTTGCTATTGTTACTTGGAATGACAAAAGCTGCAGAAACACATCTCCTTTCTATTTTACAAATACATTGATTTTCATTTTAGTAGATTTTTTTTAAAGTGCATTTCTACTTTCCTGAGGGGGAAGATACATACCATTGGATCAGCTATCAGTAGATAGGAAGTACTACTCTTCACATATGACTTTGGCTAAAGGAATCATCAGCATGAATTTACTGAATACTTATAATGGCACACCCTGCTTGTGATATGGTGCCAGATTTGGTACTGGAATACAACTGTTATTAACTGAGTGTACAGCTTTACTAACTTAATATAATTTGTTTAGTAGCAAATCTTCTTTTTGTTTATCTAATCAGCAAGTTAATGTATATTTACTTCCATGGGTGCTGACTATGGTATAAAGAAAAAAGGAGGGCGGCGCCTGTGGGTCAACCCAGTAATGTGCCGGCCCCATATGCCAGAGGTGGCGGGTTCAAACCCAGCCCCGGCAAAAAACTGCAAAAAAAAAAAAAAAAAAGAAAAGAGCAAATAGAGTGAATTAAATTTTCACAAATTACTGTGGGGTGAATTAGGCAAGATTCTTAACTTGTCTGTGTCTCAGTTCCATTATTTGTACAATGGTGATAGTAAGATACTGTGAGAATTAAGTGAGGTGTAATATGTGTACATAATGTTCCTAGGAAGTTGCCTGAGGCATGGTAAAACATTCAGTGAACTATCACGGTTATCATTATTATATTTATTATTTTGATAAAGACTTAGATGGCTTTTTATTGAAAGATGTTAGATATAGCTAATATTAAATGGTGATGTGGAAGAATTTGACCATGAATTCATTTTCTAGTCCTTTTGTAGGCTGATTTCCAAGATATTAATAATATGCAATTATTGGCAAATTTTAGTACACAGGAAAATTAAAGCTTAATATTGAAAATTCTAATTGTTTGTTTTTAATTGAAGTAATTGTGCAAGTGTATGCTGACCACCTCAGGTAATGGAAAGGTGTGCAGCTATCGCTCCCTGATTCCTTCTCACGCCCTCTCCATTGTGTCGGCTCCAGTAGTAATGAGAATGCATCAGGGA
This sequence comes from Loris lydekkerianus, assembly GCA_963574355.1. Classification (NCBI taxonomy): domain Eukaryota; kingdom Metazoa; phylum Chordata; class Mammalia; order Primates; family Lorisidae; genus Loris; species Loris lydekkerianus. The sequence continues at coordinate 139,694 of CAUYPK010156887.1, forward strand.
GAGACACGTGTATTCCTGGGCTTTGTCTACTGTCAGTGACCCACAGGTGTAAGGCAAGGAATGTAGCTTCTTTTGAAGTTTTGTCATTACACGGTAGTGGACACACAAGTAAGGTGTTGGGAAGCTGACTGTCCTGGTACTATGGAGGCTGTGGGAGGAAAAGAGAAGGCTGGGAGAGTGAGACAGTGGATCTCTGTGGGCCTGTGTAATATCCTCCGCTTCCCGTTTTCTTCTCGTTCTCTTTGTAGTCCCCTCTTCCTCAGTCTCATAGTTTGTCTCGCAGGATTCTTATTTTCTAGCAGGGCTCTTCTGTTTATCCTGTTAATTTGTTTAAGTAGAGTTCTTTTTTAAAAAAGCATAAAATAGATGTAATGATATTACCATTTTTCTTTATTTTCTTCCTTTCTCTCAGCAAAACCAAAGCTCAGTGTCTCATTTCCCCCACATTTGCAGAGTTTTCCACTTAGCTCTCTAAAGATGAAAATAATGAATTAATTTCTATATCACAGAATAAATCCTGCTTTTTATTGTATCCCTTTGCCTATAAGATACTCCCCTAAACTTAAAGTGGTTACTATTAAGTCGTGGAAAATTGAAAAACCGAGTTGCTGGTCTAGATCCATAGGCCACATTTTCACTTTTGATAGCATGAAAGGAAGTGAGTGAGTCACCTCACCTGGCTCCCTGACACTTCACTCTCCATTTGTGGTGTCTTTCCTTCCACCAAAAAGCTTCCAACAAAACTCAAGCTGAGGTATAACTTAAAAGTAAAAAGAGCTCCAACTTAATCAAAAGAACAACTATTGTCCAAATAGTGATTATCCAGTGACAGTTCAGAGAAGCTAATTTATTATGATTTTATTTTTAAAAGCTTAAAAGGCACAAAGTTGACTATCAGATGTAGTCTAACAGATTATTCATCTCCTTTCAGCAGTTGTACTGTAAATTGGGTCTTCTCAAAACTCACTCTAACCAAATGGATAAGGTTCTGTTTAAGGAAGCACAGGAAAGCTTTTCTGTTCCCCTTGACAACTAGTTCTTCTAGGTGAGTATCTGCCTTAATTGGCAGAATTGTAGTAATTCCTCATAGTTTGGGTAAAAGTGACTTTGTGACTATTCAAGTCATCACATACACTGTCTTTCCTAAATATGGACTGTTGCATTTCTAGAGCAAGAATTATGAGGACTTTTTTTTTTTTTAACCTTCCCTGTTACATAAATGCCTTTTGTAGTTAGTATGAGAGGACCTAGGTTTTGGTTTCTGCTGTACTTTCAGTCTTCCATTTCTCTTCTTCATGGGCTCTGACGGGAACTAGTCAGTTACAGGTATTGTCATGAGCAAAGTATTTTTAAGTACATGTTACCAGACTGTGGTTTAAATGGCTGTGGAAGGAACACCTTTAATTTATAGATCTTGACCTTCTGGAGGCACTACCCATCTTAATTTTCGAGTTATGTTTCAAAAGGATGTAAGGAAAAGAGCCCTAGTTTTTTGTTTTTTTTTTTCCCTTGTTCAAGACGGTGTATTTTATGGTCTAAGAATATAATTATAATTTCAACTTGACTGACAGACCTTTCTGTAGTATAGCTAATTAGGACTTGCCCATGCACTAAAAGCCTTTTAATTTGAATGACTTTTTAAAAAAATGATGTTTAATATAAAGTACAATTATTAAAAATTTATTAAACCTTATAAAATTTTTTCTGAAATAATTTAAAAATACCATTACCTTTTATTTTAAAGAGTTTCACTGTTACTATAATTTTTATTAGGATTTTCCTTCATGTGTGAGCTGGTCGCATCTGTCAGATTACTTTGTCAACTTTACTGGGATAATTGTTTTTAGTTGCAGCACTAATTGTGCAAAAATAATTGTACTGATTTTTTTAATGTGCATTTGATAGTTACTAAGAAATGTATTTACAGTTTGATACAGGAGATACTTGATTGGTTATAGGAGTAACTGGAATAAAATAGTTAATGCTTACAAAGTTAAAATATGTCCTAATATTTTAACTTCTGTAAGAACTAATATTTCACATATTAATTATGCCCCCTTTAGTTATATAAAATAGTAACTTCAGTGAGAATGGAGCCCAATTGTTAGAATTTATTGCTAGCTCTTTGTATAAGCAGTGTTATGTGCTCATTTTTATAAAGCCTTGCATAGACCTCTCAAAATAAGAAAATGTCTAAATATACATTATTTTGATAAAAACACAGATAATTTTCCCTACTTAGTGCTATTTAAAGTCATGATACAGGGCATACATTAATTCCCTACTTTGTGACCAGTTTAGTGAATACAGTGTAGGGGTTTGTTTTTTCAGTTCAGAGGCTTGGTAAAGATGGCCAGGCTCAGTGTCATTCCAGGGAACTCTGCCTGTAGCTAGTTTGTAAGGCTCTGGATCAAATTAAATACAGTAAGGAATAGGACTCGGGGACTTTCTGGTTAACAAGTCGTCATAATTTTGTGATCGTTTTTTTTCAGGTGGCCTCCTGATAGCGTCTGCCCATTTTGGTGCATATGTATATGGGACAGATATAGACTACAACACAGTTCATGGTTTAGGTGAGTAGAGATTATAGATAGACAGTGTTATGTTTTTGTCATTACACCAGTGCCTTTAAAATAATAAAATACATACTCAGGAGATTGAGGCAGGATTGCTTGATCTCAGAGTTGGAATCTAGCCTGGGCAACACAAGGAGACACTGTCTCTGAAAAAAGAAATTGGGAAGGGAGATAAAATAACAAAACACAGTTGACCCATGAACAACTAGGGTTTGAACTACCTTAGGTCCACTTATATTTGGTGGTTCTTCTGACTCTGCCACCCCTAATGCAGCAAGACCAACCCTTTCTCTTCCTCCTCCTCCTCCTCATCTTAATTGAAGATGATGAGGATAAAGACCTTTTGAATAATCTATTTCCACTTAATGAATAGTAAATATACTTTTATTACATATAGTAAAGATGAAAATAAGCTATTAGTTACATTTTTGGGGAATCAGTAGTTCTGTGCAGAGTTTTGACTGTGTCAAATAGAATTTCTTACTAATTTCTCTGTAAGAAATTTAGTGTGGCAAGTGGGCACCCTCACAGGTGTTTATAACTTAGTAGGGAGGTAGAAATTAAAGGAAAAGTAGGCAAACCGTATCTTTGGGTACTTTAGGATTGGGAGAGAAGAAGTAGGAGAGAGATGGCCATTTTACATGTTAAGAAAATAGTAGAGTTTATAGTAAAGATTGCCAGCATTCATTTATTCAGTAAACATACATTGAGTATATATTGGATTAGCTAGTGTTTGAGCTACCATGTATGTTTTTAATTTCATAACTGACCGAAACATCTTTGAAATACTTAAGGTGACAATAACTTTAAAGATTCTGCCTTAGACTCCGGGTGTTTGAGACAAGCACTTGCTTTACTTTTGAGGTAATTTTGGAGAATAATTTAAATTCTAGAACTTTCAATAAAGATGTGTGATTGGATAGAACTGAATAAAACTGAAAAAGCATTTCCTTATAGCTTAATAATATTAAGAATGTCAAGTTTACTTGAACTGTGACAGAATAGTATCAGTTAGACATAAGTACTTTCACTATTCAAAGTATATTTTTATAGTAAGTTGAGATAAATAATTATTTATTTGTATACGTAAATTAAGATTTTAAATGAAAGCAAATTTTATTTGAGTATACGTAGGTTTAGATGAGTTAAAACATTACTTTTAGTAATGTGACAGGAAGTAAAAACGCTCTCTATGAGCTAATATTTTCTATCTTCCTTATTTTTTCCTTTTAGGAAAGGCCAGTAGGAAAAACCAGAAATGGAGAGGACCAGATGAAAATATTAGGGCAAATCTTCGTCAGTATGGTTTAGAGAAGTACTACCTTGATGTCCTGGTTTCAGATGCATCTAAACCTTCCTGGAGGAAGGGCACATATTTTGATGTGATTATCACTGATCGTAAGTTTATTTTTATACAAAACTAGCAATAGAATTAGTAGAATTAGTTTCTTAAAGTTGTATGCACAAAATTTATCAGCATATACCTACAATGTCTACTTGTGAGTCTTCTTCCCACTCTCAACTGCTTCATACAGTGAGGAGAAAATTGTTAATGTATGGTGGGTTACCAACTTAACTAAGTCGTATATGGTTTATTTTGTTTATCTTAAGCAAATATATTGACTTACCATCCATTTTCATAACTGTATGTATTAACTTGTCTGTTTTTCCCTTCAGCTTATTTTTTGAGGCATATATTTGTTTTTATAATGATCTTAATTGGTTATTAGTATACCAACTGGAGCTAAAATGTCATTTGCAATTATAGTATTAAATTTCAAAGAAAAGAGTTTCACATGCCACACGTTTTTCTATGTGTTGGTATTTATGTTTTTGTAGTGCCTGTTTTCACTGGCACTCCTTTCTAGAGTTACAAGAAACTTGGTATTCTGTGGACAACTGGGCTTGTGACCCCATGACCTTCAAGAATGTGCATGAGAACTTCTTTTACCTTCTGTTTTTAATGCAGCACGTCTAAGAATAGGTCTGCCTTTTCTATAGTATTTGACAATAAGTCTATAAATTGTGGCTGCATTGAAACCTTCGATCTTATCCCTCTTTAGTTTTTTAGTAACTTAGATGGTTTCAGTTTTTTTTTTTTTTTTTTTTTGTTAAATCATAGCTGTGTACATTAGTGCAATAAAGGGGTACAATGTGCTGGTTTCACATACAATATGAAATATTCTCATAAAACTGTTTAACATAGTTTTCAAGGCATTTTCTTAGTTACTATATGTAGGCATTTGTATTCGGCATTTAGTAAGTTTTGCTTGTACCCATCTAAGATGGACTGTAGATGTGTCCCCACCCATTACACTCTCTCCACCAAAACCTCCCCCCTCCCTTCCCCTTCCTTGGCCCTTTCCCCATAGTCTTGTGCTCTCGTGGGGTTATAGGCTTCATGTGAAAGCTATAATTTAGCTTCATAGTAGAGCTAAGTACATTGGATATTTTTCTTCCATTCCTGAGATACTTTGCTAAGCAGAATATGTTCCAGCTCCATCCACGTAAACATGAAAGAGGTAAAGTCTCCATCTTTCTTTAAGGCTGCATAGTATTCCATGCTATTCACGTACCACAATTTGCTAGTCCATTCCTGGGTCGATGGACACTTGGGCTTCTTCCATGGCTTAGTGATTATGAATTGGGCTGCAATAAAAATTGTGGTACAGATGTCTTTGTTATATTGTGACTTTTGGTCTTCTGGGTATAAACCTAGTAAAGGAATTATAGGATCGAGTGTCAGGTCTATTTTTAGGTCTCTATGTATTCTCCAAACATCCTTCCAGAAGGAACGTATTAATGTGCATTCCCACCAGCAGTGTAGAAGTGTGACCTTTTTCTCCACATCCATGCCAACATCTCTGGTTTTGGTATTTTGTTATGTGGGCTACTCTTACTGGGGTTAGGTGATATCTCGAAGTAGTTTTGATTTGCATTTCTCTGATGATTAAGGATGATAAGCTTTTTTTTTCATGTGTTTGTAGATTGTGCATCTGTCTTCTTTAGAGAAGTTTCTCTTCAAGTACCTTGCCCACCCTGAGATGGGGTCATGAGTTCTTTTCTTGCTAATACATTTGAATAGTCTGTGGATTCTGGTTATTAGACCTTTATCGGAGGTATAACCTGCAAATATTTTCTCCCATTCTGAAGGCTGTCTGTTTGCTTTGCTTACTATGTTCTTGGCTGTACAGAAGCTTTTTAGTTTGATCAGGTCCCATTAGTGTATTTTGGATACTGCTTCAATTGCCTGGGGAGTCCTTCTCATAAAATATTCACCCAGGCCGAATCCTTCAAGAGTTTTCTGTGCACTTTTTTCAAGTATTTTTATAGTTTCATATCT